>CAJNDT010006058.1:0-107500 GCA_905221615.1 Symbiodinium sp. CCMP2592
AAACACTCTGGGTATCAGCGCAATACGATGAGCTCAAGAGCATCGGACCATGGTGGGCAGACCATTGCTCCGAACAGATGCCGTCAGCGACTTACGAGTCGAAGAAATGGTGCGCAAATTACGGCCGAGAAATCGAATCGGCACTTCGAAAGGTGGCAAGGCGAAATCTGCCACCAGAGCCTCCCAAGGCTAGATCTTCTCACAAGAAGTCTTTTTATCCTTATAAGCCAATCCTTTCAAATGTAATCACGACAAAAGGGAAAACTTCACAAGTGAACTATTTCCTTTCATCAAAGAAATATAGACATGACTGATGAATAAATTCAATCCACATATGGGAAACATGCAGAGCACTCACACACACGGCCGATTTGTTTTCCGACGGGGGATGGCACCAGTCGCATTCGAAACGGAACATGCCGTAAAGTAAAAGTGGATTTCCCGTGACGGCCCATGCACATCACAGGATGTTCCAGCACAGAGCTCATGACGGCCAATGCTCATCATAAGCGGTGCCACATACCCCCCCAGGGTGGGAGGGCGGGTCAAAAATTTTCCACATGTGACCTCCGCATCGGAGCCAAAACCTTCAGTGGAGCATTGTTCCATCAGACAACAAGTGTCTAAGCTTTGAAAAGTAGTCGACACATTTAAAAGCGAATCCGACTACATTCAAAAATAAAGGACAGAATTCATGCGGCATGCCCAAATACATTTGTGCCCGGGAGCACCATGAGCAATTTCACAAAGGCGTGATCAAACGATTACAAAGAAAGGACGGTGAACATATCACATGTTGGCAAAAGGATAAGAGGATATCACGAACGTGAGATTGTCTTTATCCTTATAAGCCAATCCTTTCAAATGTAATCACGACAAAAGGGAAAACTTCACAAGTGAACTATTTCCTTTCATCAAAGAAATATAGACATGACTGATGAATAAAATTCAATCCACATATGGGAAACATGCAGAGCACTCGCACACACGGCCGATTTGTTTTCCGACGGGGGATGGCACCAGTCGCATTCGAAACGGAACATGCCGTAAAGTAAAAGTGGATTTCCCGTGACGGCCCATGCACATCACAGGATGTTCCAACACAGAGCTCATGTCGGCCAATGCTCAACATAAGCGGTGCCACATACCCCCCATCCGAAACACACCGCGCATGTCTGATCAAAAGGCTGCCAGAGTAGGCTGAATCCTTCGGAAGCATTCCTCATACTCCCCAAAGCTCAGTCTGGAGGCAGCGTCGGAAAAATTGCTCTTGGACGGCACCCTGCAATACCATGGAAAACAACTGAGCTCGACATCAAGCTCGGCAATGTCAGAAAGCATATGAGCGGCATCCAACAAAGGAGAATAATTTCTGATCAAGGCCGCCTTCGCTGCCTCGTTGTCCACGAAGATCAGTACCCTCCTGTTACGCAGCACTTTAGCCCAAGTCCGTCTCGCAATCAAGACAGGGTAAAGCTCTGCAAAGAAGATGAGCTGAGTCCGGCCTGAGCTCCGCCACTTTGTCACAAGATCCTCGGGGATGTGACCCCCAAACACCTCTCGAGTCTGCGAAGCCGGGTCAACGATGACCGCCCCATGTGTCACCTGATTGCCTTTCTCCTCACATGCACCATCCGTAAAGATGACAACTGGCGGCTGCTCAGACCACAGGTTCACCTGACGATCCCCAGCCGCCCTAAGTGTTCCAAGCGCCCTCTTGAGGGATTGCAAGACGAAACCACGCACGTCAGGACCAGGTTGTCGCTCGGCATGGTGAATCAACTGAGTCGCAACCTGAGCACAGCGACCGAACACATGCGAAGATGCAAACAAGAGCTTGCCCTTCAACGACGGGAGGGATCGCGCCCCACATGCGGGGTCAGCAGCAAAGCGATCTACCATGGAAGAAATTTCCTCCAAGCGACCGGCCTTATTCCTAACCCTAATCAGACCCCTACCCGCATCTTTGAAGGATAGCACTGCACCAAGCATGGTGAACTCCGAAGCAAAAGGTTTCAACTTCTCGCCATCGGACACCTCCCAGCCAAGGAGATCGAGCAGTGCAAGCGCCGCCTGATCCGCAGAATCAGTCAGACCATCAATCTCAAGTTGGCAAAAATCGTCAAAGAATGACGTATTCACAAGGAACAAAAGCCTGGACATGATAATGCGCAATGCACGCGCAGCCCGGTTGAAGCCTGTCACCGCGCTCGATGCGCCGAACGGAAGAGCGTGGCTCTCAAAATAGGCCACAGTGTTGGTGTCTGGATCTAAGACTCCTAGCACCGAAGCCCAATCGTCGGCGGGGTGCCGAGCTAGCTGTTTGTATGCACTCCGCAAGTCAAGAGCCCTGCCTTTCAAGCGCCGTGCCCGACCTTCCCTGAAGTCAGGATGCAAACGGCCCTGATAGACGCCGCCGCCTGACAAGGGGAGCCTGAAAACCTTGGTGCCCGACACAGTGGCACCCAAGTGGAATCTCGCAAGGGCAACAATGTCATCAAGGCCTTCAAGTTGAATCTTCTCGGTCTCAGTAACCGAAGCATTCACCTGAAACTGCGAGAGATCATCGACAGCACGCACCTTGTCGCCCTGAGACACCCCGAAGCGCTTGGACGCCACCCAAGTGCCCCCATACTTCTGATCCATTTGATCCCATGTGAATGGTCCCGACAACCATCCCTTCTCGACTTGCCCCAACGATTCTTCCCAAACAGCCCTCGCAATCTCAGGATCCTGTGAAGCCTTCCGACACGCAGCCTCGACAAGGTGTTTGGACCACTGCGAAGTGCGCCGCAATTCATCCACTGAGATGACGGCAGGCTTATACTTAGGGGGAAACAAACCCGAAGGCTCAAGGGGACCAGTCAACCGAAATCCCTGAACCATATCCTCGAAGAGGCGCTCATCAGGAACACCTGCATCCTTCAGCATCTGTTTGAACAAGAGCAGCTTCTTGTTGCCCATGATCTCCCGTACCGTAGGGTCCATTGCCTGCTTAAGAGCCTCCTCATCAGACCTCAGAGAGTGCTCCAGTGCACGATAGTGCTCAAGAACCTCCATACGTCTTTGCTGCACAGCCTTAACCCCATGCTCAAGAGTGAATGCAATTGCCCGAAGGTTCGGGCCGTCAATAGACACTGCACTGTCGAAGGGATGGGTCACTTTCAAGGCAGCATTCAGAAACTCATCCGGTGTATGGTATACCCCAAATTGGGCCTCGCGAACCTCAACACCCCCATCAACAAAGACGCGAGTCCACAGAAGCTTGGAGCCCGCAGGCAGGTCGCGAAGCACTGCAAGTGGCTCATCTGGCACATGGTCCGGGGGCTGAAAGTCACGAGGGAGCCGGACAAGGACAGTCCTTTTGTACTCAGGCGGACCGACAATGCCGCGGCCGCGGCGAGGCTGCCGCTGCGCAAAGGAAGATGCCAGGGCCGTGTCCGAAGATGCGCGCACATCAAGCATAATCCCTTTATTTTGCAATGCCAAGCAGATCTCACGGGCTGCTGCCGTACACAGGCCGGCTGGGTAAGCGGTTTCCTCGGCAGTGGCATAGTGCACACCACGCCCGTCCGGATCGCGCACACGACCCCATTTCTTGTGTTCGTGTGATTTGTCACACTGCAACATGAGACCTGGAAGGCGGCATGTAGCCAGCAAGGCGGTGCGCTTCTTTCGAGCAGATCCATACATGCAAGAATGCAGCTCGTGCCACGCGCCACGAGGGACAAGTGTCCGAAACCACGATGTTTGCCACATGAGGCTTGATGCCGGGTTCTCCACAATGCAAAGGATATCGTGTTCAAGACAGAACGTCCAAACCTTGGCGGCAAAGGCATACAAAAGATTGGCACTTTGTACTCGAGCATGATCCTCGGGACGCAAGGATGCCAACCCGTCTGGAAAAGCCGGGCTCCGTAAGGGTGCCGGTCCCTTAGCCGACCGTCCAAGAGGGATTTGCCGCGCAATCGATGCAGTCCCACATGGGAGAGCAATCCACACGGCCTGAGCACGGCGCAACTCGACCCAAATGCGGTCCTGCTGCTCTGGGTCGCGCAAGGCCAAGCTGACGAAAGGTGCATTGGCATGCTTAGCGGTGGGTTTGTGATCAACGCCCAACACGCGGAACCCCAGCTTGCGCACCTCGGCCGAAAGGCCAGCAGAACCACAGAACAACTCGATGAAGGAAGGTTGCGCAGTGGCCGTCACATCACGAGCCACGTTTGACCCACCGAGATCAGGATGATCCGCTGCGGCAGGCGCAGTCCCTGGGACGCTCGCCTGAGGAGGCAGGGTGACAGGTGAAGCTGCAAGCGCCGGGGTTGGCGCCGGTGGCGGAAAAGGGAAAAACCCAGGGCTAGGGAGAACCGAAGAGGCAGACTCGGGACCGGCCGTTGAGTCAGGTTCCAAGGTTGGCAACTTAAACCCCAGGTTTGACAACTCAGTCAAGTCTGCACGACGCAAGTTTGCCCAGTTCCGTACACTAAATGCCACAAGAACCACGCGGGGCCCGCGAGACCACGGCATAACGCAGTGCGGCTGTTGGGCGTCGAAGCTTAATGCACCATTGGCAAACTCGACAACGTTACCCATCCTTTGGCCTTGATGCGGAAGCGGGCACGGGACCTTGCCGCCCACCGTCTCGACCCAGAGGCCACCGTGGCTGAACTCAGAAACCTTCAGGATGGTATTCATCAGGCTGGGATCATTTCCGTGGTCTGAGTGGACCCGGGTCTCAAGATCACGAAACAAGGCCAGTGTAGTGTAGCAGGCGCCCGGCGCCATCGAACGCATAAACTCATTCAGAACCTTAGTGGACATCGGAAAGTCGCGGCAATGTTGGCGAAGGCCGTGCCGCTTGCCATGATCATAGGTGTAAGCACCTGTTGTGAAAGAAAATTCGGACCCACGGCCCACCTCACGCGAACCGCGCGACGGTGCCTCCGAGGGAAGCAGCTCCAAAAGACGACGAATGCCCCCCGCATCGACTTTGCCGATCAAGGTAGCAGCAAAAACTTCCGCATTCGTATCACGATCATTGCCAAAATGGCTGGTGGCCGTGTCATGCACATGTGTTGCATTGTGTACCTGGCCTGGGCTAGAGCGAACGGGCCCTAGTCACGACGACCCGTGGTGGGAGAAAACATGCGAGGCATCGAAGCATGCAGGGAAGCAGCACACATGCTCCCCCTTTGGGCAGGCCCCCGCAGCGTTGGGACATTTCCCAAGGTTATGATCGAAGCAGATGTTACGCCCGGCCCCGTCCTTGGGGACCCCACCGATGAGCGCCTTTGGCATGACGAAGCGAGTCTTCCGTGGCTTGCCAGGTCGATCAGCCGCATTCGGCGATGCACCGGAATCAGCCTTCTGATTCTTATCGGCGCCCGGACCCCGATCCGTCGCCTTCGACGGATCCGTCTTTTTGGGCGGCTTGCGCGGTGGCTTGTCCGGCTTCTCATTAGCCTCACCAGCGCCCGAACTGCCCAAGGGACCGGACCCCTTTTGCCGAGGCATCAACATCCACTGGATGTGGGAGCCCGCCAGCACCTGAGACACCGGGATGTCAAGCGGCAAGGAGCCATCCGCCCCTGGCACAAGTCCAGCTCGGGTGAGCTCCCCCATGCGAACATGAACCTCCCTGTCCGCAGCCTGAAGTTGAGAGAAGGAGACGGGATGAAACCCAGCCATGGGCTCACGTTGGTACTCCATGAACAGTCGGTCAATCAATTCCTCGTGCCTCTCGAACGACATGATGGCAGCAAGTTCATATGCCACCCCTCTGCGACGCAAGGCCTGCATCACCTCAAGGTCAGACTTAGTATCAGCAGTGATTTTAGCACCGGGATCCACCAGCTTGACGGATCCTGTGCGGCCACCCTGAAGCAGCTTCAAGCTAGCGTCCTCCTTCACAAGATTTATCTCCTGGGCACGACTAGTACACTTCGACCACTCAATGTAGCGCACCCGCTGATCTTCAAGCATTTGGGCTGACAGGTTCACAAGCGCATGCGAAGGCTCCAAGCGGTCCACAAGCCGGAGAGGCTTAACGCGCTTTTGCAACACATCATAGCGAGCAGCGAGCTCTGCCGTCGGGACCTTGCGCGGTTGATCTGACTCCGTGGACTCGGCCGTCCGCTTCAGCTCAGCTGCTGTCAAAGCATATGCCTCGAAGTGGAGCCGCCTAAGTTTCGCCTGATGCTCCTCACCCCCATCACCGAGGATTGGCTGGACAACGGAGGTTTTGAAGACATCATCGGGAATCCTTCCGGGCTCCCCTGGCACGCAGAATGCAAAAGTGCCGAAAGTGGCCCAGCCCTTTCGTTTGAGCTTTCCCCGAGCATCCTCGGGCAGCCCCAGCTGAGTGCACTTTGACAAGAACACAGCCTCGCTATCGATGGCGGACATGTCTACACCCGCAAGACGCAACCTACGGAAAAATGTCACATGTGACACTAGACAAAAATTACAAAGCTATGTCATGCAAAGCACCTACACAGGGACATGTTCACCGTGCGTGGTCACCTGGATGCGCTCATGAGCGAAAAAAACTGCAAAACATGACAACATGCGACATGAAGTGTCAGCGTGAGCATCCTCAAGCAACATGCAGCACAGCCACATCGAACATGAGATGGAAATCCTCGTTCATTCAAAGCAGCCCCAATGAATACCCACGACAAACTGCAGAACGCGCCTCGGTTCAATTTTCCTCAAAGGCCCGAGTCACTTGCTCCCCAGCACGAAGAGCACTTCTGCAAGATTATTGCCGGAGTTTCATCGAGCTCCTCATAATTACGGTTTGCAAAACGTCCACATCTGAAGACTGTCATCTCGCCCTCATCAGCAGGCTGGTCATCCCGAGCCGCGTGGACAACTCCACTCATACGATGCCTAAAACACTTGACAAAACTTCGGGCCTCAGCAGAGACGTTCAGATCCTCACCCAAGAAAAATGCGGAAGCAACGGCCTCATCAGCCTCGCCCTCCGTTCCGATACTCTCAGCAGCGGACTCAGGATCTGACTGATCCCCAGGCTCGATTTCCGGCGCGTCCGCCGGCGGTGGACGATCGTCTGGTGGGTCCGGATGAACCCCAGACAGGAAACGGAGAGCCTCCTCAATGGAGCGAATGCCTCCTGTCCACCTTCCGGCCCTGGTCGAATCTGGAGCGAAAATGCCACCCTTGATAGCAATGAACATGCCCTCAAGAAAATGCAACGATGGTGCCATCGAATCCCGAGAGTACTCAAGAGTGGAAGAATTCGCGGACCTGATATGATATCCCGCAATGGACCTGAGGTTCTCAGACGCAGCTGCCTTTGCCATGAAGCTCAGAAGCGTAGCCTTAAGGCTGTGCGTGGCAACCTCACCCCACGGAAAAGAATTCCCACAAGGCGCACACTCCTTTAGGATCTCCCTAAGCCATAGGGCCCCTAGCGAAGGATCGAGGGGCAGCACGTCGAACCCCCCTTGGCACAATGGTCTCGGCATCATAGGGGTGCCACGGGAAGCGACAAGGTTAAGCCTTCGCCTGCGAGCTAACCAAGCCTCAGCCCAGTTTCCCTCGGCCAAGCCTGGAGTAACACAAGCGACTGGCAAAAGCCTATGCCGGGCAAGCGACCCACGATTGGCAGTCTTATGATGATACAACTGAGCATTCAAGAAACCCTTTCCTTCATGCAAGTCAAGCACCGGCTCAGCCTCGGTATGTTGGGCATCGCTCCAACGCAGCCGGCCGTGAAGACAGTACAAGGCGAAGCCAGCAAGCACTGCAGCTAAATCATTGGGTGAGCTGATCACGCACTCTTCCAGGCCACGGACCTGGGCCACTGTAAGCGGCCGCTTCTTGCGCACCACAACGGTCTGGGATTGAGGATTTGCGGCCCCTTGAACCCTAGCTGATAAAGCAACCTCGCTTACGTCTGCCCCCAGCAGTGCCCCGGAGAAGTTAACAGCTTCTCGAAACCTGGACGCCCTCGACCGGGGTGCCCCCTCGGTCCTAAGGAAGCACAAGTAAAGGTATGCATCAGACTCCTCAAGAGGAAACACTGCAGGGTCAAGTCCGACCGATGCCCGCCACCTGGAAAACTGGGCCAGGCTGGATGCCCTCGACCTGAGGGTCGAAGTTGACTTTGCCGAGAACACATCACGGAGGCACTGATCAACCAAGGCGGCTGGGGAACCCTCGCTCTGCATCTTAACAAGATCCCGGCCTACCTTAGTCCCTCGTCCTGAAGTCAGTACAATGAGCTTCCACATCTCAAGCACCGAGGTCCTCTTATCGTCCTCGACATCCGCCCAGGCACGAGAATGCACGACCGAAGACTTCCAAGGTTCCTTAGACGCCCTAACCCGTTGAGCCGTTTCCCTCACCTGTGGCTGGTCCCCAACCTGCTCGGCCACCAATGGTACGAGTGGCGCAGAAAGGAAACGCCTTGCCCCCAACACAGCCGCTAGCGAACCTGACTCCCAAGGAAGCGGCATGTCGATAGCAGCCGCGCTCAAGACAGACATGGCATGGTGCACTGAAGGCTGATAGGGTGCCCTAGCAGACCTAATCCTAGCCCGAAACCAGTCCCCCATCCTAAACCCTACGGGCGGAGGAGTATCTGAGTCCAATGCGCGATTCATGGCCGCATGGGCCTGTGAAGGATCCATGGCTCAGGGGAAACCCTGAGCAAGCAGCAATGCATGCACCGACGGACAGTCTGAAACTTTGCACTGGAGGCCCTGTCACGCGCGGGCTCCAAGGAACCGTCGCTGCCCATGCACGCACTGGCGGGCTAGACCCAACACCGAGTTTAGCACCTGAGGCCTGCTAGAATGTCAAGGGGACATGGAGGCCTCAAAATTTTTCACATGTGAGCTCCGCATCGGAGCCAAAACCTTCAGTGGAGCATTGTTCCATCAGACAACAAGTGTCAAAGCATTGGAAAGTAGTCGACACATTTAAAAGCGAATCCGACTACATTCCAAAAAAAATAAAGGACAGAATTCATGCGGCATGCCCAAATACATTTGTGCCGGGAGCACCATGAGCAATTTCACAAAGGCGTGATCAAACGATTACAAAGAAAGGACGGTGAACATATCACCTGTTGGCAAAAGGATAAGAGGATATCACGAACGTGAGATTGTCTTTCTCTGCCAAAGACAGAGGCTGACACAGCTCCAAACCTGGAGCAAACCGCTTCTGCAGGTGAGGTACCTCCGAAAACGGAGACTACTGCAAAGGAGATCCATCCGAGATCCAAGCTCGCCCGGCAGGCCGAGGCTGACAGGGATCCGGACAGTCTTATGGGACAGCTCTGGAACTCCGACGGCACCAGAAGCGCCACCGAAGTTCTTAAGATAACGACAGGTCACAAACCTCCAGAACCTGTTCAGGATACTTCCGCCAACGTAGGTCCTCCCAAGGAAGAATCTTCTGGAACAGAGACGGAACCTGAGGAACCGGATCCTAACCAGGATCGTGACGAAGAATCAGACGATGAGTCGGCATCAAGCGAAAAGAGCTCAAAATCTTCGTCATCCTCAGAACTCCGAGTTGATGTTAATCCGTCTCACAAGACGAACTCTGTACCTGCAGCGTCGGAGGAGAAGAAAGAATCTCCCACGGAAGAGATCACAGAGAAACTTAAGGAGGTCAAACTTGACCAACCAAAGCCTGAAGCAGAATATGTTCAGAGTTCAGACGAAGAGCCACAGAAACCAAAATCTCCTAAAAAGGAGAAGGAAAAATTTCTAGTTCTCTTCGATCCTGAAACAGAAAGTTATTATCGAGTCAACAGAAGCAAGCTCAACCTCGAATACGACGAACCTGCTGATGAGGAAGATCTCGTAAGAGAACATGAGCGCATCAGCGCTCGACTTCGAGAAAATCGCAAGCACCGAATCTCGAAGTCATCGTCTAACCCGGCTATGCAACAGGAAATGAAAGAGAGAATCTGGGTTAGTAAAAAAAAAAAAAAAATCCGAAGTCCACTCATGATCAAGGATTCTGAGGCTCCTGACGAAGAGGAGTGGGACAGACCGAGAGATCCGGCATCTTCCTCCTCTGAACCTCCTACCAAGGAGAGATTTGTAGGAGTACGCAGGACAGCCATGAGTCTTAACCAAAGGATACGGCTGATGACACGACCAGATAATCCTCTCTGCGATCTTTGCAACCAGCCTACAGGCTATTTTTGCTATTCCTGTGGTACGATTGTATGTGCAGACTGTCGACTTACCCCACAGGGTAAACAACAGATGTGCGAGTGCGTCTTGCCAATCGATTGCCTCGAGACCTCTAAAGTGTCAGCAGGAATGACCTCAGAAGAGCGTCAGTTTTTATACGAGGCCATCCTCACACATGAGGACGTAGATTTGGCAGTCCAGAAAATCAACATGTATTGCGACCACGCAAGGAATTCGTTCATGAGAGCCCATCCAGGCGTTGATCCATGTAGCTTTGATGATATTAGGAATAATCCTCCTAATACTTACACCAGCTCCACAGAGGCTCCAACCCTGGAGGAATACAAGAGCATCAACAAGGGTCACATCAATATCAAGGACTCCAGAACAAGCCACCCGGCTTCTTTTCTCTCTCTTACTGGCTACGAAGACAAACTGGTGCTCGACGCACATTACGAGATAGTTCGTAATAGGATGGCCGGTGTTAACGAAAAGAGAGAACACATAGAGGGCTCAAACCCAGACAGCGTATCACTAAGCCTAGTGGTATGCAACTGGGGAAATATGGATCGAGCGCCGGTGCCAGCAGGGAATCCCAAAAAGAAACTCAAACCTGAGAAGGGATTCGATTACCACCCTCTTATTGACATGTGCTTCAACAATTCAGCACATATTACCCTCGTACTCGAGGCAGGAGCACTTGCGTCAAAGTATTCGATCGCAACCATGCGACAACATGAATACAGAGGGATGCTAATCCATTCTCCTCCCAAGGAGCCTGAGGCACCCTCAATGTATATTGGAGTCAAGGGTGACCCAACAACAGACATCTCTCTCGTCCACCACTTTTACCGTCACCGAACAATGAAGCCTAAGGCTGGTGGTCCCAAGAAGCGACTGTGGGCATGCCACGGTGCGGTATGCCGCCTCACCTTTGGGTACCACAGTACCATCCCGGAGGCAAAAGAATGGGTCCACCCATATTCCGGCCAGAGGATGACGAGAGATGAGTTCATGAAGATTATCGGATATGACCCTCTCAAGGGTAAAAATCCTGACAAGGATGGACCCACTGATGGCTCTTACCTCTCACCAGAGGCGTGTCTGACAATGTCGGACCTCGACCCTGCGCCGGTTCTCTGTGAATGGAACGGCCATGTCGAGGGTGATGAGCCACCAGAGGAAGACTTTGAGTCATACGCAGAGATCTTCTCACAAGAAGCATCAAACGATCTTGACGAGATGTGGTGTACAAAAGGTCCTTACAAGGTCATCACCATCGCGATCGTCCATTTCAACTCATACATGACTCATAAGGAAGAACAGAGGCGCGAACTGGTGAACGCGTTCCTCAACGAGGTTCTCCCTTTCAAACCGGATGTAATTGCGGGGGATCTCAATAATATTGCGTCGAGGCTCACCTTAAAAGGTGGAGACGTTCACCCGCGAAACGGTTTGTTTTCTCTATACCTGGAGAAGAAACTTGCAGCATTCAACAGAATAGCAGGAAGGCACTCACAAGTGCGACACCTTTGCTTGAACAACTCTGACCAGCACAGACTGGCACGTGCAGATCGTCTACCGCCGGACCCGGCGAAGAAAGTTGCTGACCTCGACTGTATCAACAGTTATATCCTTGACTGGAGTAAAACGCCGCACACGGCGTCACCTAGTCCAAGAGATGATACACCTGCCGCCGAAAGAACATACTGGGAACGAGTCTCAGATATGTGGCAGGAAATGAACAGAAACAGGGATATCGATATCCGTCTGTTTGTCTCAGTCAAGCAGTACTATTCAACCTTTTCTAACCTTGACCTCTGGTTGAGTCCCTCTGACAAAGATTGGCACAGCCCTTTGGGCTTCACGATACAACCAATCCTTACAAAAGGGAAACACAACCGGTCAGATGCCCAGGTTCAGAAGATCGCTAACAAGCGACAGGCCTACAAGCAGCGTAATGCTGAATACTGGGATTACAAAGACTCATTTGTGTATTCATCCGGCAACAGCTGGTACGACAAACAGCAACCACAAGGTAGCTATCACAGATATGGAAGATTCTGGGAAAGGCCACGGCCTGAACGTCCCAGCGAGCCTGAAGGCTCTCCTCCAAGAAGGATCCAGGCATCATCGTCCTCTTCACAACAAGATCTACCAAGATCGAGATCCAGACCTCAAAGAACCAATATTGTTGACAAGCTCAACATGTCTTTGGAAGAGCTGGATGAACTAGAAGAAGAACCGTCACCAACAAAAAGTGACATCGAAGAACACGAAAGAGAAACATCAAACTTGATGTCTGCTCAGAGAGATGAAGATGAACAAGAGGACGAATCCTCCAGCCGGAGAAGAAGAAGGAAGGCATCGCGTCCACCGTCTGCTCCGAGCGGCAAGGCACTCAGAACAGCTGCTACAGCAGCGGGGTTGTCGGGCTGGTTCGGACACCGCAACCGAGGTGGAGCGAACGCAGAGTCTATCAAGACTGATGAAACTTCACTTCCAAACTCACTAACCAGTGAGCAGGACTTCTCCGTCTTCAGCATCGCGTGGAATGTGTTTCTGCTGCTAATGGGCCTACACTGGATGTGGAAGCAGTTCACCAGGGCTCCCATCAGATGTATGGACCGCCAGCAATCAAATGCAAAAGCAGCAGCGAAACGACCACCACCATTTCTCGAACCCGAGGATGAACCACAGACGCGTGAACCTTTAGGACCCAACAGGGTCAATTCTGGAGAAACAACGGACTTGCGACCTGTGTGGCACACTTCCCGAAGCGAAGTCTACCGTCTTTCAGACAGCTGTTACCAGCTCAAGCAAGCAAAAGATGTTTCAAGGAAGGTGCTGTGTAAAACCTGCCTCCAGGCAGTACAAGTTGCGGAGATTCGCAGGAACGATCCTTTTCAAAGAGGTGATACACGATCACGTGGCACCGAAAGGGACATTGAACGGTTTCAAACCTATGACGATGCAAGTACTACTCCTCATATGAGGCAATTATTCAGTGATGCATTGCATTCACAAATGGCCGAAGAAGCCATGCAGATTACCTATACATCAATCCCTAAGGGATCCTCGGCAAGAGCCAGAGGTACATCTGCACTCGCAAGTGCCTCATCGTCGTCAGTGCCCAAGGCAATGCCACCAGTGCCTAACAAGGCAAACATGTCACCTCCACCTAAGTCTCCTCCGCCAAAGGCGAAAGGAACAGTACCTTCAGATCCTCCGAGACCAAAAGGTCCTACCAGAAGAGGAGGTCAAAATCGGCGCATTCAACGAAAAGCAGCTAGAGAAGCCCATAACAGTGGACTCTGCAACCATGCAGACGCTGCACTTGGCGAAGCCAATCAAGGCCAGGCCATTAACACTATGTGCCGAAACATGGCAGTAAGACACGTCAGCTCTATCGATGCAACGGTAGAAGCAGCCGAGCAGTTTACACAACGCGTGCAACAGCACGTAGAAACATATGATGAAGAGGAACCGTGGAGCACGGAGTTTCTACCAGTCGTGGAAGTCCTATTCAGGAACTTGAGCAGCGACGAAACAACTGTCATACATGACAATCATACGGTAACTATGCCTATTGAGAAATATCTCGACCTCCTCAGAATCGCACAATCATTGCGAAACTCTATCCAGAGAGACAAGGAGGAAAGAAAGGATCATCTTGACACCATCCAAGATACTCTATCCAGAGTGGAAATCCTTCTAACAGCACTGAAGGACTCAAAAACAGTCTTCAATCAATTGGTCCATTCCTCACTAGAGATAGAGCGAAGACATAAAAACCTCAAAAATGTCCTTGAGACACTTTTTGACGACCAAAGCTCTGAGGAAGACCAGTCAGAATCTGACCATGAAGAAGTCCTAACTCCTTCTGCAGCACAGTACTGGAACAGCCTTCATGCCCACGCCTTATCTCCCTCAGGAGATGAAAGTGAAAGATCATGGGCGTCCTCAGACGGACAGCTTGAAAGAAGAAGGGCCGAACGGGCAAAGGCTAAGCAGCCACAACCGGCTAAAGCCGAGGCAACTCCAATCAGCTCACAAGCTGCACCAAAGGCCGAGCCAAAGGCGACTACATCCAACCATGGATATGACACTGCAGACGCCGCCTTCACCAGGGCTGAGAACAGATTACTCGGAATCTTTTCAAGTTCCGAAGAAGATCACTCAGACCCGGATGAACCACATCCGAACGTCTATGCTCGAGCCTATGATCCAAACCTGGATCCGAATCTGAGATAAGAAAATTCTCAGAGTTTCACAACAGTGACTCACAAAGCTCTAACAAGAGCACAGTGAAGGGCTGCATAATTCGATAGAAGAACATCACCAGACCTGATCTTGTACAGATGATCTCTCTGACCAACATGCATGAGTGTGTGCAAAAGGAGTGACCTCAACAGTGTACTTCAGTGCTATACCTAGCATAAACAATATGCTGTTTTTATCATGAGTCCAAACTCCGCAACTGTGACAGTGGGCATAATAGTATATGTGTGAATGTGCGGCCATGCTTCCGGTAAAAGAAAATTAGTGTCTGTTTGAAACCATAAACCTCTAAAGGGGTAGCTCTAACAGGTACCTACAGCAATGGCTGCATGCTCATACATATACATTCCGCTGCCCATTGGCTCACAGTGGTTTTACCATATTGAGACAAGACAAGCTCTCCTTGCGTAGCAAGACAAAACAACTACTGTCCGTGTGCAGGGCGCTGCCCTTTGATCCTTAGGGAATAAACTGGTCATACACCTCCTAACAAGGAACATTTCCTTGTGGGTGTATCGGCACAGGGGGAGAGGGGGTTCGGGGGGGAGGGGGGAGGGGGGGGAGAGGGGGGTCTGGGAGGCGACAAATCAGGAAGGGGGTGGCAAACGAACGAAACATTTGGACTGCAGGGAGGAGGATTATAGGTGGAGGGTACCTGAGGTAACCACCAAGACGCCTGGGCCTGTGGCCTCGGCGGATTAGTAGTATTACTACGAGCATTACCGCTATCACTACCTGATTACCTATATACCGCTACAATTCGGACTACGACGATGCCGACGACAATACTACTAGAAAAGAAGCAACAGTGCTGCTGCTACTGCTACTTCTGCTGCTACTGCTCCACAGCCGCCTGTCGGGATGAGCCAGACATGCACACACACTAACACACGCTTACAGCTTTCTGGAAAAGGGGATTGTGCAAAGGCATGCCAGCCTTCGCGGGTGGGGTGACGATGGAGACAAGAGTTGTGATTGACTTGCATTTGGGTTCGCAAGACTGCTCGCCGGGGTTCGAACTGCGTCTGCGGGTCATGCACAAAGCTGCCTCCCTTCCCGATCTAGGCTAAGCTGACCATGGCTCCTGATCGGACGAGATGTCTGTCAAGCCCATCTTCAGGGCTTCCCGGAAGATGTACATCTGCAGCGATGTTTCGGTTCATAAGGACGTGTGCACATGGCACCGATGGCGCATTGACAATGCCAGTTTGACCCGGATGGTCCGAAGGCAAGATTCTTGCAACTGTAAGTTCCCGAAGGTTCAACCCAGGCAGAAAATGTAAACATGCTCTGCTGGAAGCCATGCGCCGTCTGTGCTTTGCTTAGCCGTTGCAGGAAAGGATGCGATGCATGGCAGGCCTTGGAGCAGGGCTGAGAAGATGTTTCAGAGTTCTGACTTAGAGCTGTTGCAGGCAGGGGTAGATCAATCAGCAAAGCGGAAGGAGAAGACTGTTTCACGCGGTTCATGGATTTTGGGGGCAGCTTGTGGACCGGAGCCTCTTGAGTTCCAAGCCGATCATGTTTCATGCCGGCTTCTAGATCCCCAGGTCATGGTCAAAGTGATCTGCGGCAGAATTTTTGCAGACACCCATGTCCTAACGATGTCGTTCCAGTCGCAGTTTGGCTCCAGAGCAAATCGGATCAGACGGCTAGCCACCGGTGACAAGCTCTGCATTGCCATGTCTCCAATCTCAGGTTTCGTCTTGTTTGCAATCCTTCGAGCCAGCTCAGCACAGCAGGCAGGGACGCTTAAGCAGGAAGGGAATCCCACCATATCGGTGAAGGAATGCACGAAGGCAGGGGGCTGCAGCACCAGAGATAAGAAGCTGGTGCTGGATGCCAACTGGCGCTGGATTCACACCACGCAGGGCTACACCAATTGCTACACGGGCAATCAATGGGACACTTCCATTTGTACGGATGGTGACACGTGTGCTCGCAATTGTGCTCTTGAAGGCGTGGATGCTCAGCAGTATCAGAATACCTACGGCATCACGAGCATCCCGGGGGGTGTGCGCCTTGGTTTCGTCACCGGTGCGAATGTTGGTTCACGGCTCTTCCTCTTGGAGGATGATGACACCTATATGATGTTCAAGCTGAAGAACCGGGAGTTCGCGCTCGATGTGGATTCCTCGCAGGTGCAGTGCGGGATGAACGGAGCCACGGAGATGATTTTTGTTACAGCTACAGTTTTCTTTAATGATTCTAATGCATTTGGAGGGAAACCTCGCAGAAGTCTTGATGGGTGCATCGCTGACTGCGAAAAGTATTGCCGCAGTCCATGGGTCGAGAGACAAATGTGAAAGCCTAGGCCTAGCAAGTCTAAAGAGCTCAGAGGCTCAGTCAGCGGTCGTGCTTCAGAGTCTTTTGCAATTGAAGGAGCCATGTACTTCTCCGAGATGGCTGCAGATGGTGGCAAGGGAGTTGGAAGCAACGCAGCTGGCGCGAAGTATGGCACCGGCTACTGCGATGCGCAGTGCCCACACGACATCAAGTTCATTGGCGGCAAGGCCAACTCCAAAGACTGGAAGCCCAACCCCAAGGATTTCTCCAATAACATGGGCATCGGGCACTATGGCGCCTGCTGTGCCGAGATGGACATCTGGGAGGCAAACAAGATGGCCACCGCCTACACTCCGCACCCCTGCGACATCGACACTCCAGGGCAGTACATGTGCGAAGGCACGGAGTGCGGGGACAACGACAGCGGTGAGCGCTATGATGGAGTTTGTGACAAGGATGGATGCGACATCAACCCGTTTCGGATGGGCAACAAGACATTCTATGGGGCATCGCCGAACTTCGCCGTTGACTCTTCGAAGCCAATGACGGTGGTGACCCAGTTCCTCACCACGGACGGCACCGACCAGGGTGACCTGTCGGAAATCCGACGCTTCTACATCCAGGATGGGAAAGTCTTCGAGAGTCCTCCCATCCCGATTTTGCCAGGAAACCCGGATTCCATCACCGACCAGATGTGTGAGGACAAGAAGGCGCTCTTCGGGGACATCAACGATTTCAAGGAGAAGGGTGGCAACAAGGGCATGGGCGAATCACTTGATCGCGGTCATGTCGCAGCTTTCTCGCTTTGGGATGATGTGGATGTCAGCATGATGTGGCTGGACTCTTGCTTCCCCAGAGACAAGCCATGCACAGATCCGGGAGTGCAGCGTGGGCTTTGTCCAGGCGAGCCGGACAGCTTGCCCCGGAGTGTGCGCAACGCGCATCCCGACGGCTCCGTGACCTTTGCCAACGTGGCCTTCGGAGAAATTGGCACCACCCAGTCCATGTATCCCGTGCCGGCTGTGACCACTACCACCACGTCCACAACCGTCGTCAAGTCTTGGATTCCGGTGGATGGTGGGGAGAGCCGTGCATGCCGAGGGAGTGCTCCCGGTGACAACTCCGGCAGCTACTACACCGTCATCAACAGCCTCGCTGACGTCGACGCCTGTAAGGCCGAGTGTGTCGTAACTTCAGGTTGCCATGGGATTGAGTTCTCGAAGGGGAGGTGTGAGTTGTGGACTCGGCCGGAGGGGATCCAGGCCTCCATCCCTCTCACTGGCTTCACCTGCCTGCGCTTCGGAGTTGAGGCAACGACCACAACGACAACACTCGGTCCCGGCTGGATTTCCATCGGAGGAGGAGGCGGCCACGCCTGCAGAGGGGCCAGCCTCGGCGACAACTCTCCCAGCTACTACGTTGTGAAGACAGCCGCCGACGTGGGGGAGTGCAGAGACATTTGTGAGCTCACGGCAGAGTGCAAAGGTGTGGAGTTCTCGGGACAAAGATGTGAGGTGTGGATCCGTCCGGAAGGTATTCAGGCCTCAAAGCCACTTCAAGGCTTCACGTGCCTGAGATTTGACCGTCCGACCACTACCACTACGACCACGACGACGACAACCACAACCACAACAACTACGGCTTGCGCCGGTGCCTGGGCACAGTGCGGAGGGAATAACCACAAGGGCCCAACTTGCTGCACCTCCGGCCACACCTGTACTTTTGGGAACGAGTGGTATTCCCAGTGCAAGCCGAACACGCAATTGTCTCAGACCGACACGGGCGTGAAGAAGGGCTCGAAGCAACGCTTCTTGGGTCCCAGCTTCGCACAGGCCCGTGCCCGCACAGCCCGTGCTGCAGCCCATGCGGTCGAGCTCTAAGCTGATCCGATGCTCATTGCTTTAAGGCCTGCAGGTCATGGCGCGCCAGTAAAGTCACCTGAACGCTTCGGACCTTTAGGCCAAATTTGCTTCTGCACGGGGCCCTAGGCCCACGAAGTTTAGGTCGTGGTATTCGGACCTTTCTCCTACAGCCCTATATTGGGAACGTCTTAATTCATCAGAGATCCATTGCAATCTACTGTACCTAGCCGGATCCGCCGTTTCAGGAGGCTACCTCCTCATGTCATGGGACGCGGCTCTCTTGCGAGTCTAGTGCTTGCTAAATCCACGAGCTTTCCCATCGAGCGTTCCAGCTGCCGTGTGAGATCCGAGATCAGCGCCCAAAGCAAGGAAACTCCTAAATTCAGCATACACACTCGTGTTGAGTTGCAATCGGAGGCGAAGTGGAAGTCCTTTTCTTGTCTCATGAATTTCGGAGTTTTTGTGGCCGATCCTCGGTTGTTCCGTGCGACGCGCGCATGGCAGCAGCAAAAAGTGAGTTTGTGCTGTCGTGTCCCTGCTCTGTAGCTTTCTGAATCCATCGAAGATCGTGAATCCCAGTCTTTGGTCAACAAGAAAGACTTCGATGCTAAAGTTTCCATAGCATAGTTTTCTCTGCCAGGAGGATCCCGAAGCCAAAGAGGGTGTAAGGTTAATCCAAGCCGGAGTGCCTTTGTGATCACATGTCCTGTGCCAGCCCCGTCACTGGAAGAAATTGGAGTTGTTGCCGAACGGCTGCATGACTTCATCAGATTGCGAGAAAGTGCTGGGCGCATCAGTTCCACGATGCCTCACCCAGGTAGTTACATGTTGCCCAGACCCTGAACCCTAAACCTCTAAACAGAGAGGCTACTGCCCGGCGCAGGTGCTCTCCTGCGGCGGCGCAGATCTGTCCTGGATGAGGTAGGACCGATGGGCTGTTCGAGATTCGCCTGCCGCACGTCCAGAGCAGCACGCTTCGGCCCCCAAATTTCCTAAACTCGAGCTTCCTGAATGTAGCATGCTGACATGGCCAAATGTTTCGGGTGCCGAGGAGTCTGACTTTGCAGTTTAAGCTTCTAAACCAAAGAAAGTTCGCCGTTCCGCATGCATCCGAGTTCCATCACATGGACAGAAGCACTTGGCACGGGCGCTTCGCGCTTGCGTCGCGAAGCATCCGTAGCTCGTTTGCAGTTCCCGAAGCCCAGCTCGATCCATAGAAGCCTTTTGGAACACGGTCTCGGCCTGGGAGCAATGACCGGGCTGTATTGGCCCCAGTCCGCTTTACCGTGTTGTACCGTATTCCTCGCTGTCAGACGCTGTCAAACGCCGACATAGCGAAGTGTTCGAGTCTTCGGTGGCTTCTGATCGCACTCCCCGCCCTTGCATGGCAGAGCAGAGAGCGTGCACATGTACTGCGCCGTGCTACCGACCTCATTGCGCACAGCTCCGGTCTTGTGTAGGCGAGCGTACCATTTCCAACCGTAGCAGGCGTAATGGATCCGCAGTGTAAACGATCCGCAGTCAAGCTAATGAGAAATTGTAGGAGGATGTTGTTTCGGGTAGTTATTCTGCAGTGGAGGAAGAGGAAGCGCAGTCGGACCTTCGGCTTCAGGCAGGACACTGTTACAAATGAGTTGCAAGCCCTGTTTGCAAATCCATACCTGACAGCTGCGGTGTTTTTCTGTGGGTCGCACTCTTTGTACCAAGGTCGCCGCGCCCGCCGACACTCCGGCAAGTGGCGAAAAACAGATTGCGAACTTTCAGGGTTTCGGCCCTACAGCCGTACACCCAATGCCTGAAATCTCATCCGAGGCTTGATGTCCGGGACCCCTAAACCCTATCTACCAATTCGCACAAACCCAAAAACCCAGTCGGTTGAGAAGGGTGCCCAATGGCTAGCCCAAGGCAGGGCTGGAAAAGGCGAAGAAAGTAGAGGCAAAGCAGCAGCAGTTGTTGAAGCTTTCCATGATGGTTCAAATGAAGAAGTTAACTGTACTTAAAAGATTGAAACGAGCCTGAAGCTTCGGCTAGCTGTGCATCGGTTACGCAACAAGTCTGGTTGATTCTGCACGCAACTCGAGAAGAAAGCCATGAAGGTGCTGATGTTTCGCTGAATTGAGGCAGCAGGACAGGTGGATAAGCCCATTCAGCACGAAGTCTCGTTCGGGTGAAGGCACTCGTGCGTCCAGTATCCTGAAGGTTTGCATCGACTTTGCATGTCACGAGTCATGGCACATTCTCGGCTCAGCAAACCTTAACCCAGCACCCTTGCATCCTAATTGATCTCCGTAAGCATTTTGAGCAATTGCTTGTTGCGCTATTCAAACTCTACTTGCACTGTGGTCAAGCATGCCCGATGTCTCCACGAGGAAACAGTCGTATGTTTTTAATGTATGTCATGTCATGTGGCTGCAGATTCGAAACCTAATCCAGAAACCCCAATCCCTAAACCCCGTATCGATTGCTGGTCTGTGCCGTGATGGATGCATGCACCTACAAGAGAGCAATTATTTTGATTTTGCTGATCGCGCCTTTCATTCTGCTGACGAGCAAGTGGCAGTTGTTCAATCCATTGTGTACCTCGGCAGATGGCGTTGTTCACCCATTTTGGGGAACGGCCGATAATTGTTCTTGTGTGCCGTGATGCTGTGGTGAATTGGTGGAGTACCGGAGCTTCTTAAGTGGTGCAGGTGATGGAATAGTGTCTTTGCGGACTTTGCCGCAGCTGGGGGGCGCTGCAATCCCGCCTGCACTTGGTGCTGCTGTGACATTTGCAGGTGTGCTGGTCTGTCGTTGCATGCAGTTCCTTCCCGCCGGATGGATGTGTGAAGAGATTTCGACAGCTGTAGTCATCCCGAGCAACATGCGGAGACAGCTATCGGATAGCTCTGACAGAGCGGCGACAGTCCGACCTTGAGCTGAGGTAGATTTGCTCCTACAGCGCGATCTTCGTTTATGCGATGCACGCTTCTCTGAAAGTGCGCGCTGCTTTGCGCGGCCCCGGCCCTTCATCGCCGCTTGCTCAGCTGACAGGTTTGTGGAGATGTCAAGGCAGTGTTCAGGCTTTAGCGAGACAGGCCCACTTGCTCACAGACACGAAGTGTTGAGACTCAGACAGGTGAGGTTCCGCAGATACGGAATCCCGGATAGACCTCTGGATAGTAATATCACCGGTCATCAGGAGGCTCTGACAGGGAGATCTGAAAGTTTCACAAACGCCCACATCCATCCCTTAGTTGTGAGTCCCGAGGTCGTTTCCATTCAGCACAGTGGCACCACCTGGTTGCAAGCGGTATTGAATGACGTGCCCGAGGCCAGGTCCCTTACGAACTCATGAGTCTCGGAGGAAAGGGACCCGATTTAAGATCCTCGGTCCCTACAGCCTATGCTCAAATCCCAAGCACTAAGGAGGTTTGGGCTTCGGCTTTACTTCGTCGGCTCAGCCCTGCTGTGGCCACCGATCGCCATACCCTTACTAAACCCCGAGCCTTATATGCTGATAACCTTAGGACAGTATTTATGTGTATATATGTGTATATATATATATACATATATATATATATGTGTATGTATGTATGTGTACAAATGCATATATGTATATAGAATCCCTGTATCAACCGTTACCACAGCCTGCAACCCGTCAGTATAGAGGTATAAAACCCTTTAAACTGGCCCTGTAAAACGCAGAGGTGCTACATCATGGCGAGCTGCTTATCACGCTGTGGCCGAAGTGGCACCAGTATCTTCACAACGTGTCCATACATGGGAGCCGCTTGGTGTAGCACCTAGCGTTTGGGGCTTGCAGGATTTAGGGTTTGGGGTTTGTGTAAGAGCAGAGCATGAAGGCACACTTGCAGGAATGGGGGAAAGCATTCGGTGCAGATTGGTCTCCCGAGTTCCCGAAGAAGGAGATTGAGCGGTGTAAGCATTGAAAACCTGCGTTGCAACAGACAAGTCTCAGCTTTGCTCTCGTGCGATGAGAGTGATTTTTTTGGTCTCTCACTGCCGGTGTGAGTATCTTGCTTAGAAAGGCGAGAGACCCTAAGGCCGATGTCGTGGAAGCGTGTAAGGTGCGCCTTGCCGAACTTTGCCAGGGGACAGGAGCTTCGAGCCTAATCCTCCCGGCAAGAATTGCCTCTCATGGCCAGCTTTCCCTCAGGGGTTGTATCCAATCTGCCGCCATATGCTGTTCCCGGAAGGAAGCGACGGGAGAGTGGAAAGGGAAGAAGACACCTGAGAGCCGCAAATCTGTGTACAGGCTTCGGTTTCGTGCACAGCCCGAGCCTCCGCCCGCTGCGGATGGGCAGCTGTACGGTCCCCTTGCGTGTGGGGGGGCCAGGGGGATGCCCAACCGATCCCAGGGCAAGTAGGCTCTGTGGGGACCCCTACTTCAAGAAGAGCGCGTGTTGAAGTTCAAATGCGTGTGTAGTACAGAAGCTGCCCCGTGCCTGTTGGGGCTACAGAGCAGTGCAAGGGCCGGCAGCAAACAAGCAAATTCAACGATATGTTATACCCGTACTGAATCTTATGTTGTCGGGGGTTTGAGGGTGTTACCGTATTACCTGGAGCTTGACTTTTTCTGTGGTCAGACGTTGCGGGCTCGCGGTGACAGGAGGGTCACAAGTACATTGCAAGCGGTGCTGATGAAGCCTGTATGTTGAGAGAGGGAGGGTGGGTTAGCCAGCGAGCGGATGGGTGAGTGAGGCAGGCAGTGTCACTGAAATGGCTGGACTCAGTTTGTTTCTCATTACAGGAGATCTATGTGGCTGCTGGAAGATTTTGCGGGATCGTGTCTGGCATACACATTTGCATCTAAGCGTACCGTCAGTGCATCAGCACATCTCAGGAAGCAATATGTCTTGCGTGGAAGAGAGACGAGCTTATTTCCACGATCAGCAGCTCGAAAATTGGCCGCAGTTTCTGAGGCTGTTGGATATGTACTGGGGCCTGGAAGTGTACGACAAAAGGATGACCGCCTGCTTTCAGTTCAACTCGTCATGCAAGAAAGACGAGACGTCATGCAAGACAGACGAGGGTCTTCGGACACGGTACGACAATTTGGAGATCACAAAGCTGTTCTCCAGCCATACTGCAGTGGGGTTCACATGGCACTGGTGTGATGGCTGGCCGCAGATGCTGGGAAAGGCAGAGTTCGTGGCGGCATTGAAGGAGCGCTGCGTGCGAATCATCTTCTTGGAAAGGACCAACGCTGTGGCTCATGCATTGGCCTCTTCAGCTATGATGGTTGCTCCCGGCAAGCAGGCCGAGAAAAAAAGAGTGGATTTTCGAAGAGAGGATAAGATCTGGTCGAGAGTTTCTCGAGACTTCCGAAAAGCCTACCAGAATGTCCTGGATGCCGGGTTACCATCACTGTGGATCCCTTACGAAACCTTGAGTCGGGCACAGCAGGATTCCTTTCAAACGGTTCTGAATTTCTTGGACTTGCCTGGCGCCAGGCTGAACATGAGCAGATTGAGCGATGCCACGAAGCATCACAAAGGGACACCCTTAGAGTACTTAGATGCCAAGGACATACCGAGATGTGAGAAAAATTCACAGCCTCGTCCCTTTCGCGAGTGCTTCGACACTGTCCGAGCATGCATGTTGAACGACACTTGTTCCATTCCTGCGATCCGTGCGTGTGGACACGAAAAGGCTCACGGGGGCTTGCGAGAAGAGTCCCACCACCAGTGTGCATCCACGTGTTGATCTGAAAGTGCAGTGGAAATGTCGCAGAGCCTGAAAGCGTCTGTAGCATCCATGAGAAACTCCGTGGAGCTGACAAGTGTCCGGTCTCTCCAGCGTGTTTCGGCCCAATAAGAGCTCTTTTTAAACCGATTGCCTTCGCGAGCTTCATCGGTTTTAAGATGGCATCGGCATCGACGGGTGCCAATGATGACGAGTATGATCCTTGGTTCGATGAGGTGACGCTGGGGATCAATAAGGAGCCTGTCGCGCCGACGCCCGCACCTGCAGCAGGTCAAGCAGGGCCGCCGGCAAAGGTGTCCTTACAGCAATGTGGGAGCTTTCTTCAACAACCTTCGCACCTACGTAGGGATTCGGGTTCGCAGGGTGTCCTCATTTTCCGAAGTTCCCATATGTTTCAGCAGGGGAAGCAGTTTCACACAGTCCTTACGTGTCCGGTCTCCGCTGCAGGTCCTCATCAAGAATGCGGATGGGAGCGTGGTGGACGTTGACACATTGAATGTGCCCGAGAGCTTGCGGAATTTGCTGAAAGTCATCGATGCGGATGACGACGGATGTTTGTCTGATGTCAACATTCGTGATGCCTTGAAGATGTTCGGCACCATGAAAGCGGTCTTTGGTTCTAAGGGCCACATGTCACATACGGAGGCTGAGAAAGGCCTCATGTTGCTGCAGCGCTTGGTCAAGGAGAAATCAGACAATGCCGGAGAGGTCAGCTACGGGCACATGCCGGACTGCGTCCAGGACTCACCAAGTCTTGGGCACAATTCGCACTCTCCATAAAAGTTGGCCCGCTGGCCCGTATCATGTAGTGTTTGCATGCTAGGGTCTGTTAACAGCCCATAAGCTGCCATGTACCAGGACGTGATGAAGGAGTGGGATCTTGACCGCAGCGGCAGCGTGAGTGTGATCGAGTTGTCCGCTGCCGCCAATGCCCATAAGAAGGTGAAGAAAGAGGGGCGCCTCATGCGAAAGATCATCCTGGGCCTGTCGGCTGTGATCCTCTTGCTTCTGACGGGCACGTTCATTCTCTCCTACATGGCGGTGGATATGGCCAAGGAGATGCGAGGTGAGGCAGACGGGGTCATGCAAACCCCCAACGGCGAGGTCGTGAAGGCTGGACGCCACTGCATGCCCCGAACCCTTGAACGGAAGTGCATGCAGACCTCTAAACCTAGTTGTAGAAGATCTTCACAAGCACAGACGTTGAGAACAGAGCAGCGCACAGCCCAAACCCGAAATCCTTCCCAGCAAGCTTGGGATGGAGCAGGTGGCCAGCTCAGCCTTCGACGTCCAGGCCGACGGTACAGTGGTGACGCGCGGCGAGGCGACGTTCTGGGATCTCAGTGCTGGTCATGTGGAACCCGCGCTCTTTTGGCTACCACTTGCGCACAGGAACCGTAAGCGCATTCGTTGCTATCAGCGAGTGACCCCTTCATGATACTTGCCTCCCCATGGCGCGAAGCTGCCTCGTCAGGTGACTCCGACGTGCCCGGCAAACACGACTTGCCGACGCCTGGCAAGTTCACCCGGCGTCTTGCAGGCCTGGGCCCTCAGCGAAGACTGTCCTGGCGGGTAGAAGCCTAAGCTCTCAACCGTAGATGACCCTACACCAAGCGCCGGGTAGAAGCCTAATCCCTGAAGCGTGCATTCTAAACTACTCGAATCCGAAGTATGGCACCGAGGTGGCGCAGTCTAAGCCCGGGAAGGGGCTCGTGTCCACGCTGCCGGACGACGTCTTCAAGAACCTCGACATGGCGAGACCGGGGAAAGATACATTTAGAGTCACGCTATCCATGCAGCATCATGCAAGACATGCAAGCACCTGACATACGACATGCCGCCAAGATTTTCTCATGAGTTTAGGGGTCGTTTGCTCAGTTGTCCGCAGTGGAAGGCCGGGTTAAACTGTTTCAATTCAAGGCCCACTGTCTAAGATGTGCCTTCTCATATGTCGTATGCAGGAGACCGTCCAGAGGGTTGTGCTGTTGACAACTTGGGTTCGTTGAGGTCTGAATCCATGAAACACTTAGGCTCGTAGACGGAGACTACGAGATTTGGTTGTGGGACAGACACATTCCGGCAGGTGACGCTGAAGAGCGAGAGCGGCGGTTTCTTGCAGCTGAAGGTCCTTAGCATGACGCGAGTTACAATGAAGTCGAGCAAGTGCGGCTCTGTGGTGAAGCTCCACACCCAGGACCCGTGATGCATGAACAAGTTTATAGACTGCAGAGAAAGCTCGTTTCGGAATTAAGGACTGTTGCACCGCCGGCGGTACAGCTCCCACCATGCGTTTCTAGCAGGGGTAATGCGAAGACAACGACTGCTACTACCTGCTGCCACTATTGCTACTTCTACGACTACGACTATACTGTTGATGATGTCTGTCGTTGTTCTTGTCTGCATCGTGTTCCACCGTGTATTATGATGCATCTTGGTGTTATCTGTTTGCCTCTTCTCGCCCATAGGTTGTGAAATCGAGTGCAGTTAGTTCTACGATGTCCGCTGTTTAGTGCCTCTGGTTCGTCGTTTTTGTTGCAGGATTGTCCTGTTGGTAACATGTTGCGATGGTGCAGTTCCGTGCTAGCATTCTCCAGTGGCCACTGAATAGTCAGCCGTGGGTTTGGTGTCGTGTGAGGCGTTTGTTGTGTCGGATTAGTTATGACAACAGGTGTACTGTGTCTGCCACGGTTGTACATCTACGTTGAACTCAAGCATGATTTAAAGTTTGTGATAGTTATACTTGCGTATGCAGTCGTCGGGTAATGTTTGTTGTTGCCGCGAAGTTCGAGGCCTGGTTTGAGCGGTGGTGCTGGTGATGCTGGTTCTTGGAACATCCCCATCACCGTTGCTTGTGCTCATTCCTGTTTCGATGAATGATGGAGGTCTGTTGTTTGCCTCCGTGCGTTCAGTATCATAAGGGAGCATTCGTACCAGTGTCATAATCTGACGGTTCGAGTGTGTGGGTTCAGGTAGTGAGACTTGCAACCTTACTGTTTGGTTCCGGCCTTTGTCGTAGCTTTGTTGCCATGACGGAATTTCAGAAATAGGGGAACCGCGTGAACAAACTGCCGAGATTCCTGAGCAATTCCTTATGCCGCCCTAAAAAATCAGTTCGTTCCAGAAGTTCCAGATCAGGACGGTACTTTGACGATCGACGACACAGAGCTTTCCGCTGACGAGCAGCTCGCGGCCAAGGCCTGTTCCACTGAAGTTTGAATCAGTCTTCGTACGACCACAACCACTACCGCGACCACAATCACCACCACCCCCCACCAGGGCCACTGCCACCACTGCCACCCACTGCACCTTTCGCGACGACAACGACTGCTACCAATAGTACTGCTACTGCGGTTGCTACAGCTTCCGTTACTGCTAACGCTAACTCTACCACGATGGCAACTTGAAAACACTACTCGGTCACGTCACAGGCTTCCCCGGATTTGCTGGCGTCGGGTACAAGTCTTCATGGCGGCCGCCGGCTTTCTGCGGGCTTCTTGGAGGGCTTCTTCACACTTCTGGAAGATATGGAGTGGGAATGCACGAGCGTCGCCCTACCGAACCCGGAGGACTGCTTGGAGTTGTTTACTAAACCAGCGCAGTGCAAAGTGCGCAGATGTCTTGCAGGACATCCCGCGAAACTACAACGCCAAGATGCAGGTGCGCGAGCGAGTGAGTGGCTCGGACGTGGAGTCCATCTTCCCAGAGGTCGGCACCAAGCCTGGCATTGTCGCAGAAGACGGGGTCTACTACAAAACCTGGACAGAGGATGTCTTGGTCTTGGAGGGCCTCCGAGTGGCTGCGAAGAAGTTCGAGATGCATCCTCTCCAGACGCAGATTGAGGTTACAGCCAATGCCATGAATGGAGCAAAGGCAGTTCTCGATGCTATGGGAGACACCGCAAGTCACTGCCGTCTTGGGCCGTCCCCGGTCTCTCTGGCCCCTCGCTTGCAAAAGCATTTTGGATGGCCTTTCTGGGCCGTCGCAGTGGTGGTAGTGGTGCCAGAGGTCGTCGCAGTGGTGCTCGCAGCGGTGTTGGAAGTGGTAGGAAGATGATGGAGAGTAGGGGCATGAGAGAAGTGATCATGGTGATGGTCCGATGATGGTGATGATGAAGATAGTACTGCGCGACGGCTGTGACTCCTCTTGTCCCGACGATCTGCGCAGGCCCTGGGCACGCTGGTGTCGAGTGCCTCTGGCCTGCGCTTGGTGGGTCTTACGCAGGAGAGCGGCCGGGTGCTGCGCCAGTGGCGAATGGAGGTGCGCTCGGAAATCATATGCCTTAAGCCAACTCAAGTTTGGGAAGTCGATGGCACAGGGCGGTTTTCCAGGCGTTTCATCGTTCCGTTCTCGTCTGATCTGGGCCTACAACAAACCTGTGTTTTGATGCAGGTGGGAGACACCATGACCGACAAGGCCAGCGAGATCTTCAAGTTCCACGGGCACCTTGCCTCGCACGAAGGGTTGACTTGCATCACGCTGCAGCGCTACACGCAATAGTGCAGGGGTTGGCTACACCCTTCATCCCGAATCCAAGGCTTGTGGACGTCATCACCTTGGACTACTTCGATGTGGACACGGACCCCACAGGCGTCTTCCAATCAGGCCATCCTTACCGTTTCTCGGATTGTTCGATGAGCGAGGGCTTTCAGGCACAGCCTTCGGTTGCCCTCGCTTTTTGGGGCTTTAGATGTTCTGGCTGCAAACCTTCGCAATTAGCATCGCCAAGGCATTCATGCCTTCTCGCCGACGGGCGTGTACAACGTTACCATGCAGTACATGGAGAGCCTTGGCTTCAAGACGCAGGTCTCGTACAACAACGACAGCAGCAGCAGCAGCAACAGCAACAGCAGCAGAAACAACAGCAACACCAACTCCAACTCCAACTCCACACCGACTCCGACACCGACACCAACACAAACACCACCACAGCAACAGCCACCACCACTGCCACTCGCACTGCCAGCCCCGCCACCACCAGCAACAGCAACAGCAACGGCCACGGCCACAGCGACAGCACCAGCAGCAGCAGCAGCAGCAGCAGCAGCAGCAGCAGCAGCAGCAGCAGCAGCAGCAGCAGCAGCAACAGAAACAGAACCAGAAACAGCAACAACAGCAGCAAGAGCAACAGCAACAGCAAGAGCAACATCAACCGCAACAGCAACAGCAACCGCAACAGCAACAGCAAGAGCAACAGCAACAGCACCAGCAGCACCACCGTGCATACCAACGTGTATGTGCTGCCAAAGACAGCCGGGGCGGCTACCATAGTCGTCCTGACATAATCTGTACGCAAAGCTTGGACTCCATAGCTGCGAGTGAAACGAAACGAAGCCAGCACCAGCACCAGCACCAGCACCACCTCCTGCTCCTCCTCCAACAACGACAAGACCACCAACAACGACAGCAGCAACAACACCAGCAACAATAACAACAGCAGAAACAACAACGAGAACAGCATCAGCATCAATAGCAGCAGCAACAACAAGAGTTGCTGCTGCTGCTGCTGCTACGGCTGCTGCTAGTGCCACTGCTTCTACTACGACGACGACGGCGGCTGCGGGTGCCTTTGCCAGTGCTGCCACAACCATTACCACTACCACAATACTACACCTAACCACCACCACCAGCAGCAGCACCACCACCACCACCGCTGCGGCTGCTGCCGCTGCTGCTGCTGCTGCTGCTACTATTCTTACTACAACAGCAACTAGAAGTAGTAGTAGTAGTAGAGGAAGAAGTTAGTGGTGCAATTGTAGTAGTTGCAGTAGTAGTAGTAGTAGTAGTAGTAGTAGTAGTAGTAGTAGTAGTAGTAGTAGTAGTAGTAGTAGTAGTCGTAGTAGTAGTTGTAGTAGTAGTCGCAGCAGTAGTAGCAGCAGCAGGAGGAGGAGTGAGTAGTAGTAGGAGTAGTAGTAGTAGTAGTAGTAGCGCTACTACTACTACTACTACTACTACTCCTGCTGCTGCAGTTGCTTCTGCCGGCACTACTGCTACCACTACCGCTACCACTACCACTACCACTGCTACTGCTAGTCATACCACGACCACAACCACTACTTCTGCTACTGCTACCACGACCACAACCACTACTTCTGCTGCTACTACTAGCATGCTACCACTGCCACGACGACACTACTACTACTACTACCACCACCACTTCCCCTACGACGACTACTGCTGCTGCTGCTACTACCCGTCAGTGGCATCAGCATCAAGGCTTGTTACGGTGGATCAAATGGACTTGTTGGGGGCATTGGACTTCTTTGGTGTCAAGAAGCTCTCCTCTGACTGCATCGTGGCCAATGTGAGAGCTGGCCGGGGTTCAGGGGTTCTGCAGTTTGCGGGTCGAGAAGCATTGGTTTTCGGAATATTCAGGGAGTACAGTTCTGGGATGTCGTTTTTATCAACAGTGGGTGCCCTTGTGGAAACGTTTCTTTTTATTGGTCGTTCAGGTCGCGAGGGGTTTTGGGGCGTAAAGCTCAGGTTCAGGATTATCAGCTTTGCAGATTTTATAATGATGATGTGCTGTGGTGAGGATGATGATGATGACGATCATCGTGGCGATGATGACATTACCGATGATCACCATAACGAGGGGACGAGGTGGAAGACGTGCAGACTGTAATTCAAGCAACGCCAGAGCTCGGGGAAGAGGATCCTAAGCCCATCTGGGACCCTAAGCCCTGAAGCCCTGAGCCCCACTTATCCGAGGCCAGGCGGACTACACGCAGCCCGTGGCCAACACTGGCGACGCCCAGTTGGTCACGGAGACCAAACGGGCTCAGAGGGCTTGAGTGGTTAGTGGGTTGAGAGTTTCAGATGTAGTGTATGGGGTCGTGGTTTCGGGACGCGGCCAACTCAGTAGCCATTGAGGAGACTCTTTCACTTGAGGAGCACCTCTGGGCTCCTGATGCTCCAGATTTCGCTGTTGATCATCCACCGAAGCCTCCACAGAAGAACCTCAATGGTTCATGCGCATGCGAGATCAGAGTTCTCACCACAGTGATACAAGCCAGGCCTCGAAACGCTCCACTCACTCAGGCAGCATGTGGAGAGTCCCAAGCTGGGTCTGAAGGTTGCGCTGTGCAAACTGACGAAGACCAGCCCTAAACACCGCAAGCCCTAGACCCTGAACCCTAAACCCGGAATCCTACGCACTTCAGCTACTGCCTACCTACATTCCGAAGCCGAAGCCGTGTTCCAGGAGATCCACAAGTTGACACGTCCGGCTGGGACTCCGGAGAAGGTGCGAGCGCTTTCAGCCTTTTCGGGGGGGGGGTTCGAACATCATGGGGTACCTTATTTTGGGGTCCTTAAACAAAGGATCCTATTATTTCAGGTACTGTATGTATAAGGGTCCCCTATTTTCGGAAGGGCTCCGTCTTCTGTGAAACTCGGATGTTGAGGGCTTCGATCTTCACAAGGATGCTTTCCGGACTCTAGGATGACGGGGTAATCGTGCGCACAGTTTTTGCTCGAGGTTTCAGTCCTGCATTCATCGATCTAGCGTTGCAGTTTTGGACGTTCCCAGGCAGCATGACGAGCATCGCTGATGTTGTTCGCAAATGAAGCCAGACACGAAAAGTTGATTTTTTTGATATTTCAAGGACAGCCGAAGATACAGGAATCCAGAACTCAGCACATGAGCAGGAGTTCATGTCAATGTGTCGGTGCCTAAACCCTGAAGCCCCGAGCCTGACGTGTAGGTGCCGAAGATCGACCCTTGGACGGAATGGCCGGGAGTGGTGAAGTACAACGCGGACAAGCTCCTCGATCTCGAGAGTGATTTTGGGCCCTATTGGAGTGAGATGCTGTTCGACAGCAGCATGGCCAACATGCTCGCCTCACTCCCCACGACGGGCACTCAATCGGCGACGAACTGGACCATCCCCGGAGGAGTGGACATCATGGTTGAGGCTCTTTCCAGTAGACATGTGTCGCATCTGCTGTTTGCGGGTAGCCGAAAACATCCTGTCGGTGTCAGGTGGAGTACTCCAGCAGCGCCAACAGCCTCCCTGGTCAGTTGAAAACGATCAAGGCATCCTACGATGGCCCAGTCTCATTTCCCAATCCATCGTTCAGTGGTGACCGCGTCACCTTTGAGGTGAGCATAAGCGAGGGCTCGCCCTATGCATCCAGCTGTGCGAAGGCGGAATTCCTCGGGTCACGTGCAGGAAGAATGGCAGAACCGATGCTATGGGTTACGTGCCTTGTCGAGGAGTTTGACCATATCGAGATGAAGCAGGCGGTCTTCGCACAGGGCCTTCAAGCAAATAGCACCTTCGGGGCCTTCACACGGTCCGTGAGATTCGGTGTTGTGGACATCCCCACCAACACGCGTGAGCCGTGGTTAAAGGCAACATGCTGCCCGAAGGCGAGCTTTGGTGTTCACTCAGGCTAAGACTTGAGCTTTAGTTAGGTGCTCTTGAAGTCGCGTGGGCGAGCCAGGGTCCACCCTTTATGGCCCGTTGTGATGGGCAGCTGGTTCCTAAAGTCCTGCGCGTCTGATCCCAAGCACATACGATTCGACATACGATTCGACGAATTTCTAAGGAGTCCAACTTTTCAATGATTGTCATGCTTCCTTGCTTCACACGGTCCCCGGCAGAAGCGGGGTACTGAACTGAGTTTAATGTAAACAGGACGTGAAACAGCACGACGTCAGTATGGAAAAGAGAAGTGGGAGGCCCATGTTGTTGACCTGTCATCTCTTGTTGGGGCAAAGGCTGGGTATATATGAATCAGATTCGGCTGTGCAGAGGGCTGAGGGTAGGTTTTAATCAGACGCTGCCATGCCGAAGCCTGCAAAGCCAACGTCCCCAGCAGGTGAAACTGGGCCAAAGGTGCCTGTTTCTAGCACTGTGACATGTGACGGTTCTTAGACTCGGGGGTGCCTCTTTTCCTTGTGGGGTCCTCATCATAGGGATTCTTGTTTATCGTCGTCATCAGGGTCCACCGTTTTCTGAAACTCTCAGTTCCTGTATGTTGTCATCTTCCACATGCGCTGCAGGTCCTCATCAAAAATGCTGATGGGAGCGTGGTGGACGTTGACGCATTGAATGTGCCCGAGAGCTTACGGAATTTGCTGAAAGTCATCGATGCAGATGACGACGGATGTTTGTCTGATATCAACATTCGCGATGCCCTGAAGATGTTCGGTACCATTAAAGCGGTCTTCGGTTCTCAGGGCCACATGTCGCATTCGGAGGCTGAGAAAGGCCTCCTCTTGCTTCAGCGCTTGGTCAAGGAGAAATCAGACAATGCCGGAGAGGTCAGCTACGAGCACATGCCGGAATGCGTCCAGGACCCAACATGATCTTGACTCAAGTTCGCCCGGCCTTACCCCGCATCATGCTGAATTTCAGTGTTTTTAGTGATCGTGCACCAGGACGTGATGAAGGAGTGGGATCTTGATCGCAGCGGCAGCGTGAGTGTGATCGAGTTGTCCGCTGCCGCCAATGCCCACAAGAAGGTGAAGAAAGAGGGCCGCCTCATGAAAAGGATCATCTTCGGCTTGTCGGCTGTGATCCTCTTGCTTCTGACCGGCACGTTCGTTCTTTCCTACATGGCGGTGGATATGGCCAAGGAGATGCGAGGTGAGGGAGACGGGGTCATGCAAACTCCCAACGGCGAGGTTGTGAAGGCTGGACGCCACTGCATGCCCCGAACCCTTGAACGGAAGTGCATGCAGACCTCTAAACCTAGTTGTAGAAGATCTTCACTAGCACAGACGGTGAGAACAGAGCAGCGCACAGCCCAAACCCGAAATCTTTCCCAGCAAGCTTGGGCTGGAGCAGGTGGCCAGCTCAGCCTTCGACGTCCAGGCCGACGGTACAGTGGTGACGCGCGGCGAGGCGAGATCCGAAAACGCTCCGTTGGCTACTACTTGCGTGCCAGGAACTGTAGATGTTTTCGTTTTGTTCCAACGTGAACCAGGGACTCTTCGTTCCAGAAGGTTGTCGGTGTCTTTCCTCCCTATCCGACGCCAAAATCCCTGAATGCAAGACTTCGGGGCTCAAGAAGTGCGTAGACGCCTCGTCAGGTGACTCCGACGTGCCCGGCAAACACGACTTGCCGACGCCTGGCAAGTTCACCCGGCGTCTTGCAGGCCAGGGCCAGGGCCGGTGATTTTAGGGCTCCAAAGCTTCACCGTGAAAAGTTTTTCGAAGGCCGTAGACACGAAGCCCCAGACCCACCCACTCGAATCCGAAGTATGGCACCGAGGTGGCGCAGTCTAAGCCCGGGAAGGGGCTCGTGTCCACGCTGCCGGACGACGTCTTCAAGAACCTCGACATGGCAAGACCGGGGAAAGATACATTTAGAGTCACGCTATCCACGCAGCATCATGCAAGACATGCAAGCACCTGACATACGACATGCCGCCAAGATTTTCTCATGAGTTTAGGGGTCGTTTGCTCAGTTGTCCGCAGTGGAAGGCCGGGTTAAACTGTTTCAATTCAAGGCCCACTGTCTAAGATGTGCCTTCTCATATGTCGTATGCAGGAGACCGTCCAGAGGGTTGTGCTGTTGACAACTTGGGTTCGTGGAGGTCTGAATCCAGGAAACACTTAGGCTCGTAGACGGAGACTACGAGATTTGGTTGTGGGACAGACACATTCCGGCAGGTGACGCTGAAGAGCGAGAGCGGCGGTTTCTTGCAGCTGAAGGTTCTTAGCATGACGCGGGTTACGATGAAGTCGAGCAAGTGCGGCTCTGTGGTGAAGCTCCACACCAAGGCCCGGGAAAAATGAACATGTCTGCGGCTTATATTAACTATGTTTCCCCCTGGCCCCTAACAGTGTGGTAAGACGACGGGTTCAGCAGTTTCCTCTGCGGTGCGGCGACGCCGCGTTCGTTTCACAGTCGCACGGGCCCTGCCTGTCGGGGCGTGGTCGCCGTTCGGGATTCGGCCACATTCGAAATCGCAGTGCCGTGCAGTCCTGCGGGCGTCCCTCCCCCGCCAGGGTGCCGTGAGTATGTGGGGCTGCAACTCGGTGTTTTCCCAGGTCCCGGGTTCATTGGGGAACCTGGGAACGAGCATGCCTGCTGTACGCTGGTTTGTGGCGGTTTCCTGGGGTTGGTGTAGTATTTTTGTGTTGACTTGCGTGTTGCCATCCGTCTTTGACACGACAAGCTTGCTTCATCGTGGCCGCATTGGTTGCTCCGCCGTGAAGATTATATCTATACGTGCAGGATTGCTAGGCTCCCGCCCCCTCACTCCATCTAATCCCCCTGCCGCCCCCGGCCCCAATCCCCTCCTTCTGTGGTCGCTGGCCGTGTGGCTACGTTTTTCTCCGGTTGTTGTTGCCAGCTTGGCGGCTTGAGGCATAGATGTTGTTCGGGATTGGACCATCCATGTGACTGTTTGCGCCGTTGTGAGGCCTTGGCTAACGCTTGGGGGGGGGGGGGGGCGGGCATACCATGGGGGTGGGGGGCGCGGCACTGACGCGACGACGCGAGAATTATATATCTACTCTACATACATACATACATATATATATATATACACACACACATATACATATAATAGTATGGAAAATGTATTGGTACACAGCATTTTGCTTGTGGGTGTGCGAGAGCCAGCTATACATGCTGTCAAGACATCCGTATGCAAGAAGCATGCTCCTTGATGACTCAACGGGGCATGGCATCGGATTGCATCATCCACCTTCCATGTCATACGACGACGTTAGCCATCAAGATCGTTGAACTGGATCTTCGATCGACCAAGTTAGGCCACATGGAGAACCAGCATTGAAGAAGGCATGACTGAAGTATGCGGCAGCTGTATTCCTGTTTTCTAGCAGCGGTGCTAGTGATGGCGGTTCCTTCAGCACCAGCGTCATCATCATCGCCTTCCTGTTACATTGAATGTTGGAATTTTGTCGTTGGCTTTCACGTGGTATGTCAATATGCATCTGACTTAGCATGCGAAGAGAGCATTCGGACTGGAGCTCCTCATCCGAATGTCAGCACTATGTTGGTTCAGGTAGTCGAGCTTCCAACCTTGGTGTGTGGTGTCGGTCAAAGTCTTTGTGTTGTGTAGTAATTTGCGAGCTGCACAAACTTCAGGGACCTGATTTTCAACATCCTGGGTATGAGCAGCCTCAAATTCTGGATCCCACCAAAGGCTTGTTCTACGATTACTGCAACCACAGTTGCTACAGTGTTTAACATTGATGCTTCTTGCTGGTGTTACTATGGCTTTCAAGTAAAACGCTCACAATAGCATGTAGCACTGCATCTATTGCTAGATTTCGGTTTGGGCAGGACGGTACTCTGACGATCGACGACACGGAGCTTTCCGCCGACGAACAGCTCGCTGCCAAGGCTTCGCCTTGCCTGCCTTTGTATTATTTGTAATTGTAATGGCAATAACAACAGTAAGAATGATAGACGTTCAACAATAGTAACAATAATAACAAACAAAGAAAAGCAACAGACTACTGGTAGCATAGTAAATGAAACAGTCGTAGTAGCAGTATCGCTACAGATAATCATGGGAATGATTATACGGAAGACTGCTGCTGCTGCTACTACTACTACTACTACTACTACTACTACCCCTACTACTACTACTACTACTACTACTACTACTACTACTACTACTACTACTACTACTACTACTACTACTACCCCTACTACTACCCCTACTACTACTACTACTACGACGACGACGACGACGACGACGACTACTAGTACTACTCTTGCTGCTGCTACTACGATTACGGTTGCTCCGTCTTCTTCTCTTGCTACTACCAGCACCATCACCGCCGGCACCACCTCCACCACCAGCGCCGCCACAGCCGCCGCCGCCTCCGCCAACACCACCGTCACCATCCCGCTGCCACCACTACCACCACCGCCGCCGCCACCACCACCACCACCACCACCACCACCACCACCACCACCACAACCGCCACCACCACCACCACCACTACTACCACCACCACTCTGGCTGCGACTACCTCTGCCACTACCACCACCACGGCCACTGCCACCACTGCCACCCACTGCACCTTTCGCGACGACAACGACTGCTACCAATAGTACTGCTACTGCGGTTGCTACAGCTTCCGTTTCTGCTAACGCTAACTCTACCACGATGGCAACTTGAAAACACTGCTCGGTCACGTCACAGGCTTCCCCGGACTTGCTGGCGTCGGGTACAAGTCTTCATGGCGGCCGCCGGCTTTCTGCGGGCTTCTTGGAGGGCTTCTTCACACTTCTGGAAGATATGGAGTGGGAATGCACGAGCGTCGCCCTACCGAACCCGGAGGACTGCTTGGAGTTGTTTACTAAACCAGCGCAGTGCAAAGTGCGCAGATGTCTTGCAGGACATCCCGCGAAACTACAACGCCAAGATGCAGGTGCGCGAGCGAGTGAGTGGCTCGGACGTGGAGTCCATCTTCCCAGGGGTCGGCACCAAGCCTGGCATTGTCGCAGAAGACGGGGTCTACTACAAAACCTGGACAGAGGATGTCTTGGTCTTGGAGGGCCTCCGAGTGGCTGCGAAGAAATTCGAGATGCATCCTCTCCAGACGCAGATTGAGGTTACAGCCAATGCCATGAATGGAGCAAAGGCAGTTCTCGATGCTATGGGAGACACCGCAAGTCACTGCCGTCTTGGGCCGTCCCCGGTCTCTCTGGCCCCTCGCTTGCAAAAGCATTTTGGATGGCCTTTCTGGGTCGTCGCAGTGGTGGTAGTGGTGCCAGAGGTCGTCGCAGTGGTGCTCGCAGCGGTGTTGGAAGTGGTAGGAAGATGATGGAGAGTAGGGGCATGAGAGAAGTGATCATGGTGATGGTCCGATGATGGTGATGATGAAGATAGTACTGCGCGACGGCTGTGACTCCTCTTGTCCCGACGATCTGCGCAGGCCCTGGGCACGCTGGTGTCGAGTGCCTCTGGCCTGCGCTTGGTGGGTCTTACGCAGGAGAGCGGCCGGGTGCTGCGCCAGTGGCGAATGGAGGTGCGCTCGGAAATCATATGCCTTAAGCCAACTCAAGTTTGGGAAGTCAATGGCACAGGGCGGTTTTCCAGGCGTTTCATCGTTCCGTTCTCATCTGATCTAGGCCTACAAAAAACCTGTGTTTTGATGCAGGTGGGAGACACCATGACCGACAAGGCCAGCGAGATCTTCAAGTTCCACGGGCACCTTGCCTCGCACGAAGGGTTGACTTGCATCACGCTGCAGCGCTACACGCAATAGTGAATAGTGCGGGGGTTGGCTACACCCTTCATCCCGAATCCAAGGCTTGTGGATGTCATCACCTTGGACTACTTCGATGTGGACACGGACCCCACAGGCGTCTTCCAATCAGGCCATCCTTACCGTTTCTCGGATTGTTCGATGAGCGAGGGATTTCAGGCACAGCCTTCGGTTGCCCTCGCTTTTTGGGGCTTTAGATGTTCTGGCTGTACACCGGCGCAATTCGCATCGCCAAGGCATTCATGCCTTCTCCCCGACGGGCGTGTACAACGTCACCATGCAGTACATGGAGAGCCTTGGCTTCAAGAGGTCTCGTACAACAACAGCAGCTTCGATCCTGCTCGGGCTCCTGCTCCTGCTCCGGCTGCTGCTACTGCGAGTGCCACTGCTACCGCCACTGCTACCGCTGCCGCTGCTGCTACCACACCACTGCTACGACTACTCCTGCCACGACTCAGTAGTGTCAGCATCAAGGCTTGTTACGGTGGATCACATGGACTTGTTGGGGGCATTGGACTTCTTTGGTGTCAAGAAGCTCTCCTCTGACTGCATCGTGGCCAAAGCGGGGTTCAGGGCCATGGTTTTAGGGATATTCAGAGAGTGTAGTTCTGGGATTTCTTGGCCTTCTGAAGTAGAACCTCGAGGGCAACAGTTGGTGCAGTGCTTTAGTTTTTTCGTCGTGCAAATCACCACGCACTGAGGACCGCTTTGGGGGTTTGGAGGCTTCGGGCTCACGGTTTAGGTTTAGGATTAAACGCTTCGCAGACCTCCTCAGGTCCTCGCTACTCGTAGGTCTTGATAACGCACTGCACAGAGAACGAAAGAGAGCGACAGTGCTGCCACCGCGGGTGCCATCCGTGAAGGTGGTGACGTAGCTCATTGGACATGACCATGATGACAAGGTCTGGGGGTGATGCCTATTTTGTGGATGATAAGAGCTAGGGTCAGCAATAACGGAATGTCTTGATTGTATGATGGGCGATGATGCAGCGAATGGCGATGATGATGGTGATGAAGAGGATGATGGTGGTGATGATTATGGTGGGGGTTATGATGGTGCTGAAGAGGAACGAGACGATGTTGATGATCATGGTGACACTGATGATGATGATGATGGTGATAAGGGCGACGATGATGGTGGTGGCTCTGATCATGATGATGAACATGCTGATGACGACGACGATGACGATTTCGATGACAATGGTGGTGTTGGTAGGGGTGGCGGTGGTGGCAATGGCGGCGGTGGTGGCGGTGGTGGCGATGACTCTGTCTGGCAGCGCCGGTGATGGCAGCGATGAGCCAGTGAGGATGCGGATCAGCATGGCGACGGTGGTGATGATCATGGTGTTCATGATCATGGCATTGATGATGATGATGGTGGTGATGATGACGATCATCGTGGCGATGATGACATTACCGATGATCACCATAACGAGGGACGAGGTGGAAGACGTGCAGACTGTAATTCAAGCAACGCCAGAGCTCGGGGAAGAGGATCCTAAGCCCATCTGGGACCCTAAGCCCTGAAGCCCTGAGCCCCACTTATCCGAGGCCAGGCGGACTACACGCAGCCCGTGGCCAACACTGGAGACGCCCAGTTGGTCACGGAGACCAGACTGGCCTAGAGGGCTTGAGTGGTTAGTGGGCCTTTGTTTACGGCTTAGGGAACAGTTTTGATTTTCACTCCATTCATTTCGGGAACGGGCCAGATGAGTAGCCGTTGAGGAGCAGACTTTTCCACTTGAGGCACCGCTTTGGGTTCATGGCTCCAGAATTCGCCTTCGCTCGTCGCCCAAAGCCTACGAAGATTTCGAAGCTTCATATGCATGCGAGATGATTGTTCTCCCCGCGTTGATGCAGACACTAAAGCGTAGGCAGCACCCCTTTGTTGGACTTAGCGGTTGAATGACTGTGACAGGAGATCCACAAGCTGAGCCGCCCGGCCGGGACTCCAACAAAGGCGCCAGATCTTACTATGGCCTTGAGTTTAGAGCCTCTATGGCGAGAAGGGAGCCCGTCAAGCTCCCATGCTGCGGGCAGCGCTTTCCAGAGTCTCAGTGTCGCTCGGTTTTTTCCCTGAAGCCCCGAGCCTGACGTGTAGGTGCCGAAGATCGACCCTTGGACGGAATGGCCGGGAGTGGTGAAGTACAACGCGGACAAGCTCCTCGATCTCGAGGGTGATTTTGGGCCCTATTGGAGTGAGATGCTGTTCGACAGCAGCATGGCCAACATGCTCGCCTCACTCCCCACGACGGGCACTCAATCGGCGACGAGCTGGACCATCCCCGGAGGAGTGGACATCATGGTTGAGGCTCTTTCCAGTAGACATGTGTCGCATCTGCTGTTTGCGGGTAGCCGAAAACATCCTGTCGGTGTCAGGTGGAGTACTCCAGCAGCGCCAACAGCCTCCCTGGTCAGTTGAAAACGATCAAGGCATCCTACGATGGCCCAGTCTCATTTCCCAATCCATCGTTCAGTGGTGACCGCGTCACCTTTGAGGTGAGCATAAGCGAGGGCTCGCCCTATGCATCCAGCTGTGCGAAGGCGGAATTCCTCGGGTCACGTGCAGGAAGAATGGCAGAACCGATGGTATGGGTTACGTGCCTTGTCGAGGAGTTTGACCACATCGAGATGAAGCAGGCGGTCTTCGCACAGGGCCTTCAAGCAAATAGCACCTTCGGGGCCTTCACGCGGTCCGTGAGATTCAGCGTTGCGGACATCCCCACCAACTCGCGTGAGCCGTGGTTAAAGGCAACATGCTGCCCCAAGTCGAGCTTTGGGGTTCAGTCACGCTAAGGCGTGAGCTTTAGTTCGGTGCTCTTGAGGTCGCGTGGGCAAGCCAGGGAGCCAGGGTCCACACGTAATGGTCCGTTGTGATGCCGTCTGAAGGCCCTGAAAAGCCCGAAGGCTCATAAATTCCTGCAAGACCGATTCCAGGCGCATATGATTCGACGATTTTCGAAAGAGTTGCTAGACTTGCTTGTTTCTTCGGCAGTCCCCGGCTGAAGTCGGGGAGTGTACTGGACTGAGTTTATTAATGTACAGGACGGAGAGCAGAGCGCCCCCGAATGCTTTCCAGGCACAATGCACTTTGTCACAGTCGATTTCCAGTATATTTCATAGCTGGATAGATCAGAAGATTGGCAGAAAGAAACAGACAGTTTTGAGATGCGCTGCCCGAATGCTGTTCAGAAGCAGAGCATGAATATGAGCTTGAGATGATGTAGTGAACCGCAAACTGTTGCATGCTTGATGATTTCCGTGCACATGCTTCAAGGGGAGCATTTCTTTCTATCCAGTGATTCTTGTCGAGACTATAACCCAAGCTTCCGACCATTTTCTGTTGATTCCCTTTCTTGCAAGCGCGAATGTGAAGAGGCTGAAACGCTTTTTTGTCTCTGTAAGTCCACTGTTGAAACCATTGGTCTCGATCGAATGGCCTGGCATCCCTGACGCGACCAAGCATTGCCAACATGTTGGTTGGCATCAGGGGAGCAAAGCATCTCGGCTGCTGTTTTCGAAAGAACAGCGGTTACTGCTGCTGACGGAGTCGTTTGTTGCAGGCTGTGACACTTGTCAATCCGCCTAGGCAGGGTGCAGGGGGAGGGCTGGGCAGAGACGGCGCATGCTGCAGGCACGGTCCTGGCTTCCAGTCGTGTCTTCTGCCTGGAGCTTTCAACCAGATTGTCAGAGCAGTGCTGCAATCCAGGAGCTTCGGCCTAGGGTTTCAGAGACTTTAGGGCTTTGGGGCCTTTTTTTGTTTGCGTTTACGGGATTTAGGCCTTGCGGTTCCTGTCTGCGACATGATAGATTGCGCAGCGCGCAAGAGATGGATTGACTTGTGGCTCAGCACAGTCTCGTATGAGCTTGTTCTTGCTGTGCGGTGAGGAGCTGTGAAAGTAGCTACTCCTTTCGACTCCTTCGGAGTTCCCTGTCGGTATCACCGCTCCGAAGGATCGGCGGAGGAAGTCGCGCCACAGTCCTTTCTGGCATCTGAACATCTGAATGCTCCTTCGAAGCTACTTTGATGCAGCTTGGGCCTAAGAACACCTGGTACCTTTCCCCTTTACCCGAGCTGAGGCTTCAAGGCCTGCTTTCTCCTTGGGCTTGCGAAGGGCAAGAGCGCTATTTCCTCGTACCATGATCTGGTCCGAGTTTCGGGAGCAGTGATTCTACTTCCTGCCGCTGCAAAGCGTTTCGAAGGGAGAGTGCACGCAGTGCACGCGCAGTGCACGCAGTGCTTTAAGCCGGGCCTCCACCTGGCTCCTCGGTCTGCATTGACTCCCTTCAGACCACGAGGCCGCAAGCGCTTCAGGATCTTCGGAAGTTTGTGACGCATCGGAGTGCTACCAGGTATTTCCCGGTTTACAGCAACTGTGGGATGGATCGCATCGATGCAGGATGTGCTCTTCAACGACTTTATCGGTTTCCGTATCCGGCACAAGCTGGCCGGGGGTTGCGGGTCTTGCCGCGCACGAAGTAGCCGCAGGATGTGGGCCCAAACACACGATCCTGCAACAAATGCCTTCGTGTCTGTGGCAGAGTGCAAGGTGTATTCTACAGTTTCTGCCTGCCCCTTTGCTTTGCTCAGGGGCTATTCAGGTTGCATCTTCCGGTGAATGTGCATCTTGACTTGCGTTTCTTTGCAGCAGGCTCGGCCGTTTTGCCACAAAGGCCTCGTTTGAGTTCTTGCATGTGCCCTTGTCTGCCGCGGCGCAAACGAAAGCCTGCCAACACTCGCGCCCGCCTGTGGTGCACTGCCTTGCTTGCACTAGGATAGGAGGCAAGCTCAACCAATAAGTAAAACTTCTGCGTTTTGCGGCCCCCGCGTGCTCCGGCAAGGGGGGAATCTTCGGTGTGTGCACGTGAAAACAAAATTGGGCGTGCCCGAAGCCCCGGCTCACAGTCTCACAGTCTCGGAGCAGCAGCAGCCGAGTGGCACAACACATCCACTTCAAACACACACACACACACACGCCTAAGTGCTCCAACCGCCTGTAAGGCGTAAATGGGAAAGCCTGCGTGAAGTTCAAGCCCTTAAACTGGGGGCCTCTCATGCACTGCCCAGCGATGCGCACTGGTGCAGATAATCGTTCCCTCAGGCGACAAGAGCTGAGGCCGTGGTTGGCACGAAAGCATCCGCAGCAAGAGCGCACCGACTTGCGGTGGTTGTGGTTCTCCACAACACAGAGAAGTGCAGGCGTCACAGATCGACTTCGGCTGTGGCAGGCGATTGCGCGGCTGGCTTGGACTAAGGCTCCCACGCCCACGCCGGCCTGTGGTCTTGCATGAAGGGGTACTACTTCGGGCTCGGTGTACTTCACGTGTTAAGGGTCTGAGCAAACTATCCTGAATCTCAAAGCCCAGCTAAGCGAAGCTGCGGAAGACGGCGGGTTTGCTAGTACTGGAGCGTTCCCTGACGTCCGAGATGCCTCCTGTTCGTGTTCTGTCCGCACAAGCATCTGGCAAAGTGTCTATCGGTTTCTCCCAGGCTTCCAAGGCATTCGCGAGTTTCCCTGTTGTACCCGCCCACAAGTTCGACATGAATTAGTCAGGTATCGGAGTTTTTCAAGCTGAGTCCGGAATAATGACTCGAGGAGAGTATCAGGCTCTCCTGCCGCAACCTTCGATTCCGGGCAGCTCTTTGAAAACTTCGTCGTAAACTGGATTTGTCCCTCAATTGGGAGGGCCACGGCCCATAGTCTAAGTTGGTCACCACCTGCTCCATGATGTCTACCAAGACGCTGCACAGTTGGAGAGGGCTTGTTGCTCAGGACTTATGCGTCCTCCTAGCACTGCTTAGAGGCTGAGAGAGGCAGACGTAAGTACAAGCTGTATGCAGCAGTTGCACCCTAAAGTCGAAACTGTAAAGGCTACCGGCAAAACCTGTGAAAAGATGATTTCGTGCCCCCTGGCTTTTTGAAATTGGTGTCATAGTACGTCCACAGCAGTTGCACCCCTGAAGCCACTTCACCTCCATCAGCTCTTTCGTTTGACAGCTCCGAGGTGTGTTCACACGTAAGGCCTCGCATGGCTCTGCTTGCTGCACGTGCTTCCGGCCCAGCTTGCCCGTAGCCGGGATGCCGCCGTCCCATGGTGTTGGTCTCTTGCGCCTCCAGGCCTGTTCTGTGGAGCAGCTGGGATCACCAGTCTTCGAAGAACATCGGCAGTCGCACGCAGCCGATGTCCAGAAGAGCACCATCAGCGAGCTCATCATGGAGCACGTTCAACTAGCAGAGCTCTCCTATCTACAGGGGCCAGAAAATCGTGTGAATGGTAGGTTCTAGTTGTGGTGGCAGGTTGTGACCCTGAGACCATCAGTGCAATCACAAGGGTAGTGGCAGAGGCATGCCGTCTGCAAGACTTAAGGACAAAAGATCCGCTCCCTGGTCCGGCTGACTCGTGAGAGAGCGAGAAAGGAAGGCAGCTGCCTTAGTTGTTTACAACAGATGCAGGCAACGACTGCTGAGGCCGTCAGCATGCTGACGAAGCTTTCATTCCAGCGCTTTCGCTTGGGCGACAGCGGCAGTCCGTTTGCCGAGATTCCTACCAGGCACTTCGGTCGCCAGCTCTTTGCACGGCAACATCTTGAGTTGCCGGATGTCTGCACGATGGCACGCCCGCTCAGGAGACTGTCATGGGCAAGTGTTCCACCGCGCCCATGCACCCCATGTGCATGCAGAGTATGCACTCCTGAAAGCCTACCGGGTCTAGTCGGAAACTTGAGGCTTGACTCTGAGCCGATTGGATTCTAGACCCGGTCGTGCTTCTTGGGCTTATCGAGTGCCAGAATCCCTTGGCTCTTTTCCGGCTCTCAATCCTCAGCTCCTTAGCTCCTTCCGAGCCTTAGCTTCAGCCGAGCCTTCGCCGTAGAGTGTGGCATGAAGCGGCTGTCGCAGTAGGAGTAGGGACCTGGAGTGGGATCTGTGGGGCGGCAAGGGCCGGTAGGGTGGTGGGTCTTCTTGGTGGGAAACAGTCCGCTCGCACGAGCATTCGCTTGAGGGCAGAGACGTTCCACACTTCAAGGCTTCGACAAGTCTGTGACGAAGAGATCTAAGTTGAGCTCCCTGACTACCAACCTTTTACGAGGGTCGGTCTGTGTTGCATGCTCAAGAAAGTCTTGAGCCTACATAGAGTCTTGCCGTGCAAGACTGTTGTAGTTGCAGTTGACCGGTCCCCCAGTTCTGCTGTCCACTTGGCCCTTTGCGTGGATACTCCGCAGCGTTGGCTTGTCTTTCGGCCGTGTGTGTCGACTCCAGGAAGCATCGGGTGTGACCGTCTTCAACTTTCAGCTTCGTGCGACGACGACCCTTTGTGCATCGCAAAGCCTGACGTCCTCAAAGGTCCTACACTCCGGACTGGCCTAGGCCTCAAGTGGCAAGCTGGCCATGGTTTAGTTTAGGTTGTGGTTTCCGCAAAACTGTGCACGGCTCATGTCTCAGCCGGTAGGGATCCTGCTGCCTGGGATCTTGCTTGCCTTTACCCCGAGCTTCTGGTCTTTCCGTGCACGGTTGGGCCACTCCGCTGGTTGCAGGACCCAGCCTTCGCGGCGTGCAAGCACAAGCCTCCGAGGATGTCTGTCGCATGGCGCGAGCAATGCTTAAACTAAAGTAGTCCCAAGCATTTCTGTCATCCTTGTCACCTGAATCCTGCTTAAACTGCTGACACGGAGACTGTAGTTGGCTACCTGGAGGTATGACGTCGCGGCTATGAGCCATCTGCCCCATGGAGATTCGTGAGAGTAGCTGCTGTTATGTGACTGCGAAGCCGCCAGCAGGGCGGGTGCGGAATCCTGCAGCGTTTAGAGCAAGGTCTGCAGTCAACTGCGTCTCGACACTGCAAGATGAGACATGCAAGGAAGACAGCGTCAAATCTAGCTGCATTTTCCTTGGAGATGATGCTTCGGATGACAGCCTGCTAGAGCTGCTAGGGCCTAGGGTGAGGTGGGTGGTGGCAGACGACTTCGGATGACTTCAGACCTGGAGCTGAGATGCGAAGAGTCTCTTTGGACTGCAGCCTGCCTCAGGTCCTTGGTCGAGCGGGCGCACCTCGAATCTAGAGACGTCTTAAGGTTTAGGGTCTAGGATCCTTCAGCCCTGAGCCCTCAAACCCCAGAGCCTAAGTTCAGGGTTTAGGATCCTTCAACCCGGTAAGCTGTCGAGCGAGAACCGCTTCTTTGGGTGTCAGGTAATGTCGGCGGTCCCTAGACCTGTAGATGCTCAAGTTTAGTCCCAGAGCCGGATCTGCTGGGCCATGGTGTGCCTTTGTCCGGCCACCATCGCCACTCTCCTCATGATTTGCCAGACTGCTGTCTTCTTCTCAGTCGGAATCCCCTATCTCAAGGGCCATAAACGCGGGGTCTCCGGCGTTTCCGAGCAGTCCGTTTCTCAGGCTGGTTCGTTGCGGCTGGCTAGGAACCCTGCCAACATGTCCTAATGTGCCGGGAATCAGAGGCACAAGAGGCCGGAAAAAGCGGCGATTGCAAGCAGGTTGCTGTCACTGCAAGACCACAAGAGCAGAGCTGCCTTGTGTCAGAATGGGGCGTCTTGCAGGAGAAATCTTGCTCCCTTGGAAGGCACTCTCTCCTATGTGGCAAAAACGGAAGCGAGGAAGCTGGACGCCGTAAACTCCCAAGCCAACTTACCCAGCGGAAGGGCGTAATGGGCAAGTTTGGGCAGAAGCCCACGTGCCCGTAGGAGACTACCCCGATCCTTTCCGAAGTGGCCCCTGGAGTTTTAGCTTCCTCCATACTTTGCCTCTCTACCCGTGAGGACTGCTGCAGCGGTAGCTGCGTCGAAGTATGGTTGGTCGGGAGGCGTGCTTGCTTCAGCCGTTGTTTTGCCTGTGATGCTGCCCTTGGTTGCAGCCTCCGCATGTCCGTGATGCATCTATCTACCCGGCTCGACGGGATGCAGGAACTCGAAGTGGTCGACTGTAGTGACTCTGGCCGGAGTTGAATGATCGAGTCAAGGCTGAGTCACTGCTGCCGAGAGTCTGATACCCAGCGGGACCGTAGAGGCGCGAGCGCCCGTGCGAAAAGAGCAGTTTTGCGGAAGCACTGTCGACTTCGGCTGCGATGTAACGGAACCCTAAACCCTAAACCCTAGTCAGGGTCAGGAACCCCTGAAGCCGCCCGGTCTCAAGCGTGTCTTTGCTTCCAAAGCGAAGCTCCAAGCAGTTTCTGATTCTGGTGAAGCCCAAGACTCAAGACGCGCATCCGGCCCATGGGGCGTGAGGTCGAAATGTAAGCATCGTGCAGAAGCTGCCTCTGGCCTTTGTTCTCAAGCCCTGCCGTTCTGGAGGGCCGCTTGCGTCCTGTCGTCAAGTTCGGTGCCCTGGCAGGTATTCTCAGTCGTTGCCGGGCGATGTGACAGAGGCACCTGGCCACATGAAGTGAAGCTGCGGAAGACGCCGGGTGGCCTAGTACTGGAGCATTTCCTGAGGTCCGAGATGCCTGCCTTCTGCACTTGTTCCATCCGTACGACCATCCGGCAAGTCTCTGTCGGTTGTTGCCCAACTTCGGAGGCCTCTACGAGTTTCCCCTTTGCATCCACCCACAGCTTCGACGTGATCTAGTCAGGGATCAGAGCTTTTTGAAGCTGTCAGCAGTCGTTGCGCCTGGGTGCGATCGGTGGAGGTGGAGGAGGTGTGGGGTCTCAAGCTGAGTCCACAGGATGTATAGCTCGAGGACAGTAGCAGGCTGTGTGCGCTTATGCACGCTCACTCGCGGCAGGCTTCGATTCCGGACAGCCCGCTGGCAACTGCCACCTAGAATGGACGGTGCAGTTCTTGGCATCGAAGGTCACTTCGACTGCAAGCATAACTTGTCACAGCTGCCCATGAAATTGTGTTTACAGAAGTGGTCTGGTTTCTCCTGCTCTGCGAAGTCTGCGCCTCTGCCGAGAAGGCTGGGACAGTTCTGGGTTCCGGCCCGGCAGAAGGGTTCAGCGGTTCTGCTTCTTGAAGCCGTCCTTTTATAAGTCATAAGAGCCCCGAAACCCTTCAATGCATGGTGCCTTCTGGTATGACAAGAAGTGCCCTGCAAGCATCCTCAGAACCTTGATTGCAGCTGCCGAGGATGCATGGTGACAGAGCATGTCATCAAAAGGAGGGCGGCATCTTTTGCCAAGACGGGTGCTGCAATCTGCAGGTCTCTTCAAGCCTCGCCGGCTGAATGCAGCAAGGCTCCATAAACCCCGAAAGACTCAAACGGTTGCTCCGCTAAGGAGAGTCCCGCCGCCAGTCCCAGCAAGTCAGGGAAGAGTCTTTTGGATGGTTTAGGCGCTGCCAGCGAGAGGCCCGGCATGAAGGCGAGTTCAGGACTGTCAAAGGCTGAGAGCAGACGCAAGGGCTACGGATGTCTTTTTCCGAGGCCGAAGTAGACATAAGATCCCAGGTGCAAGTCGGCGGGACTTGCTGGAAAACCTTCTGAAACGTCCTAAAGAGGTTGAAGATCCCCGGTTGAGGAGCGGTATCCAAGGCTAACAGATAATCCGTTTTTGTTATTTGGCAATTTCAAAAGCACAGGTGCGCGGTTCCGTTTGACCCACTCCTCTTGTCCGTGCATGAGCCCGCGACAGCTCTATCTATTTGCTTACGTGAGCCGTGTAGATTTGTCCCTCTAGTCCGACTGTCACGCCTGAGAGGGCCACGAGCGGCATCAGCCGGCCTTAGAAGTGTTTCTGTTGTCGGGTTCGGTGAGTTCGTTGAGGTGGGGCGACAACAGCTTGAGCATCTGACCCCGTCTCACGGGACATGACGGGCAGATGGCTGCCTTTGGTGAAGTTAGATTGGATTCTTCGTTCTGTGCCACAACAGAGGCACCAGACCGCACCCCCGCGGATGCAAGGCATGACTGTGATAGAGGCTTTGTGTGACGTATGTCCCTGTGCGAGGTAGGGTTCGAGGCTCGGGAACGGGACTGGCAATTGCACCGAAGTTCCTTGTCCCTGAGCCAGAAGAAGTTGGGGTGGGCGATTCTGGATGGTGTCGTCCACTGGTCCATCCTGCCACGGTTTCGCAGGTCCTTGTAGATTTGCTGCATTAGGTCGAATTTCATGCCCGGGGAAGACGCGACTGGCATCAGTGAGCATTCGAAGTGATGATTTGCACTGTCATTCTTGTTGAGTGGGGCTATGCCCATGAGCCGCGGAGTCCGTCTGCAGTGGATTTGAATTCAAACGTCCAAGCTCATCCTGCGGTTTGATTGCATTGTTCGTCCTTTTTCTACACCTTACAGGTGCCAGACACTGCACTCACCCACCCGGATGCAAGCCGTAATTGTGGTGAGGTTGGGCCTGTCACATGTCCTTGAGGGAAGCAGCCAAGGCGGACGTACTAAGTCGCTAGGATTCAAAGCTCGGGAACGGAACTGATAGTGACATGAAGTTCGATGTCCCTGGGCCAACAGAAGTTGGAGGGCTCGATTCTGGATAGTGTCGTCTGCTGGCCTATCCTGCCACAGGGTCGCAGGTCCTTGTAGATGTGTTGCTTTAGATCGAATATCATGCATGGATAGCCTCGACCAGTGTCAACGGGCGTAACGGCTGGTGAGGCGATGCCGTGTCGTGGAATCCGTCTACAGCGGATCTGAGTCCAAAGATCTGAGCCCATCCTACTGTTTGGTTGAGTTGTTCGTCCTGTCTTGCACATCACAGGCACCAGACACTGCCCCTCCCACAGATGCTGCCGTCTTAGTGGCGAAGCTGTTGCATGGAGTCTTGGTTGTATCCGGCCCTGTCAGAGGTCCTTGTCCGAAGCAGCCAAGGCGGACCTACTAGGTCGCTAGGATTCCAAGCTCGGGAACGGATCTCATATTGACATGAAGTTCAATGCTTTTGGGCCAGCAGAAATTCAGTCGCACGATTCTGGATAGTGTCGTCCATTGGTCCATCCTGTCACAGGGTCCTGGTAGATGTGTTGCCTTAAGTCGAATTCCGTGCATGGGAAAGCCGTGAATTGTATCAATGAGTGTTCGGAGTAATGATTTGCACTGCAATTCTTGCGGAGGTGGGGCGATGCCCACGTGTCGCGGAGTCCGCTGGCAGTGGATCCGAGTTCAAACTTGTAAGCTCACCCTGCTGTTTGGTTGAGTTGTTCGTCCGTTTTTGCTCACAGGTGCCAGACACTGCACCCTTCCGCGGACGCAAGGCGTAATTGTGGCGAAGCTGTTGCATACAGTCTGGGTTGTATCCGCCCCATGTCACATGTCCTTGTCCGAAGCAGCCAAGGGGACGTATTAGGTGGCTAGGATTGAAAGCACCGGAACGGAAGTGGCAGGAACGGAAGTGGCAGGCATGCCCTGAGCTGGCAGAAGTCGGGGCACACGATTCTGGATGGTAGCTTCCTTAAGGTCGCACACAGCATCACCAAGCCCAGGGTGCAGGTTTGTTGCTCTAAGCCCACCTTCAAGGGAGCCACGGTCATCAGCGGTGGCCATTCGAAATGTTTGCGTGGTCATTTTCAGTCGGTTGGAGTCCTGTCACAGGTCAGGCAGGCAGCATTTTTGCATAGTAGCCCCCCACCTCAGAGCAGTCGTGGGCCACAGATCAAGTGAATAGGCCCAGGCACATAAACCTGGCTGCAAGGGTCGCTTTCCACCTGGATACTGGAGTACTCCGCCCTGCCACAACCTGGCCTAAGCAAGAGAAAAGCGCCTCTTGGTTTCTGCCGAGGATGAGGAGGATGTTGAGGGAAACCGGCACAAGCCTTAGCGGCAGCAGGATCCTCAATTTCAAGATCCCCTTGAGCCTGAACAAGTTACCGCTGGGCTGATTTCTTCAGCAGGGCATCTGCGGAGCCAGGAGGGGCTGGCTGGCTTCACCACACTCTAAACCCTGGCCGCCCTGGCCTTGCACTTGTAGCGTCGTTCTGGCCCATCAGCCTGGGAATGGAGTTGTAAGTCGACTTGGCAGGGGGTGCCACGCCCTTTTGCCCGGATTGCCGAAGACTTGCAAGGAGTTGCCGAAGAGGATGGCTTGTGCGATGACGCAGGCGACCGCCCTTTCCAGATATCGCGCGGCTTTCCCACGCTAGAATTCTCAATGGGATGGGGTTTATTGCTGGTGCAACGACACATGCAGCGACTTGTGCCCCGAGATGTGCATGCTTATAGCCAGCAGTGAGGAGACCGGTCTTCAGGCCACGGTGGCGCTGGGTGGTGTGTGGTGACTTGCTCCGAAAACTCTAGCTCCAGAGTTCTTTCGGGTGTATCGTAAGATTGGAATTTCGGTCGCATGGCACGTTTGCAGGTCAGGTTCTGAGCCAGTCCGCTTTACTCAGGGAGCTTAAGATCTTTGGCAGACCGCCCTTGATCCTCCGATGCTCCGAGCTCTAGTGTGGCTATGTCCAGCCGACCGAGGCGAGAAAGTCCTTGAGTCGTAGGGTTTAGGGTCTTAGGCCGTAGGCTTTCGGGTTCGCTCGTAGGAATAGGCTCCGCATGCCTTTCTCTTGCGTCTGTTGTGAAGAATCTCCGCCATCACCGAAATCCCTGTGGCGGACCCGCCCAAGCACGCCTTCGAAAGCGGGGTGTTAATGTTGCCGGGAGCTTGTAGGACAAGATTCTGGATGACTGGCTTAAACGTCGGGGTTTAGAGGTTTAGTAGGGTTCAGGGCATTCCACATGCAAGGTTCTTGAAAGTTCGGTCGTTTCCTCACAGCTTCACCCTTTAGAGGCCAGAAGTTCGAGAGTTGTAGCACTTCATGCCGCTCACACCCTCCAACTGCCCGAGTCTCCACAAGAGCCGGGTCAGTTGTAAGAGGCTTCGCAAGAAGAAGCACTGGGACTGGGAGCTTCTTGATCGAATTCTTGGGTTCATCTTGGCTCCCGTGAGGGCAGGGAAGCGCAAGCGCAGACGGCGCAGGGCACGGGTTGTTGACAGGAAGGGGGTTCGCAGGTCCAGCAGTGATAGCAGTCGTGCTGCCGGTGCTGGGACTAAGCCTCATCGACGAAGGACCGATAATGCCTGTGTTGCGTATGGCAGATGTGCTCAGAAGATTGGTGCTGATCTTGCATCATGACTGCTGCAACGAGCTGACCTGTGTCTGTGCCGAAATCGGACTCGGACAATAAGTCATGGCGTTTAAAATTCCAGCAAAGCTGCGTTGATACGTTTCTCCGAGCAAAATCAATGCCCAAGTCCTGCTCGGGATCTGGATGCTTCAGTTTTCTCATCGGGGCAGCTTTCTGTTGATTCTTGTGTTTTCATCCCACGGCGGCTTCGACGATGTCTTCAAGTGTTGCTGCCAATAGTGGCCTCTGCCAATGCCATAGGCCGGGACAACGCCGCTGCAGTCAAACTGTGCCTGCCAACACTGAGACAGCCGTCAACCTGAAATGGTAGCACCCGAACTGGACCAAGACCCTAGATCCGAATGCCCTGAACCCCGAAGCAAGCTCCTTGTTAAACGGCCTTAGGGTTCGCTGTGTCTTGGCTTCATATTCTCCAAAGAACTTGGAGAGCATGTCCCGGTTTCGTTGGTGAGTCACGAATAGGGATGAATGCCTACTCAAGCATGGTGCCGAGTGGAAAAAGGCAATGAGGCGACACTGCACAGCTGCTAAAAGCAAGATGTCCGTGAGTGACAGGTGACCATTGTCACATTCATCAGTATCACCATCTTCATTATCATCATGGTCGTCGTGGTCATCATCAAGGTCTTGATTACCATCATCACCATCATCATCAGCATCATCATCATCATCACCATGAGCTTCACCATGATCACCACCATCACCACTATTATGACCATCATCATCATCATCACCACCGTCATAAACATAATCACCACCATCATCATCATCACCGTCACCATCCCTCATCAGCATCATCATCATCACCACCATCTTGAGATATCTTGAGCATAGTCATCGTCATCATGGTCATCATGTTCATGACCATGATCATGATCAGTATCATCATCACCACCATCACCACCATCACCATCATCACCACCATCACCACCATCACCATCATCACCACCATCACCGCCATCGCCACCATCGCCACCATCACCACCATCACCACCATCACCACCGTCACCACCATCACCACCATCACCACTATCACCGTCACCGTCATCACCATCATCACCATCATCACCATCATCACCATCATCACCATCATCACCATCATCGCCACCATCGTCATCATGATCATCATGATCATGGTCATGATCATCATCACCGTCGTCATCATCCTTACAATACCCACAACCGACATAGCCAGCACCCTTGTGTGCGACAAGGTTCCACCATGGAAGGCCATTGCCTGTATTGGGTTGTTTTCGGCACAACTACAACTTCCAGCAATCATAGGGGTATTATGCAGTGCGTCTCGAAAATTTGCGATCGGCTAGCAAAAACAATATGTAGTGAGTAGCGTCTTTGAAGCATCACAAACTCATAGGACATATTGTCAAGGCAGCATGCACCTCAAGAAGCAAACTCCATTTGTTTAAGGCGAAGAAAAAGTTTGGACTGCATCGAATGCAGAGGATCTGAAACGGGCACCGGAGCGTCTTGAGTTGTCTTGTTTTGAAAGTATGGCGGGTCTTCCCAGCGGTCGACAACTATAATGTCTGGACATATCCCATTATGTGCCACATTGTGCTGCATTGACAGGATGGTGCCGGACATCTGCGGATGACCCCGGGCCCCGGGAGACGGCTAAACCCTAAGCTTCTTAAACCCACCCCGGGACTCGAAGCCCTAAACCCGAAGTCCCTGACCAGAATGGAGCCATGAGACCGGAGCCATGAGACCTTGACTTGGACCCTTGGGCGTCGATGCCAGAGCTGAAGGCCGAGTGCCCGCCTCGGTTTTTGTAGGTTTTCATGTTGTGGCCTTTATAATTAGAACAGGGTGTTGGGATACATGATGGCATCAAGTTCTAGGAACTATAAGAAGGCTAGAAGAGGCATGGGGCCGAGGAAGTTTAGCCCCTGCCGTGGTCAGTCTCCCATGAGCGAGCAATTAGGGTTTAGGGTTGGTTAGGCTTAAGGTGATGAGTCTCAGGCTCAGCCCTAAACCCTATTCCCCGAACCCCTAAACCCGATTCCCCTGAACCCCTAAACACAGGTTGAGCCATATCACAGCTAATCCCGCTTTCAGAAGTTCTGGCAAGGGCTCTTGATTAGCTGGCAAAGGCCAGAACCTGGCAGGGCACGAGATTTTCTCTCATGATAATATATGATGTAGAACTACAATGTAGAGTATGTCATAATAATATCTACACACACATACATATATATATATGTATATATATATATATGTATATATGTATATGTATATGTATATGTATATGTATATGTATATGTATATGTATATGTATATGTATATGTATATGTATATGTATATGTATATGTATATGTATATGTATATGTATATGTATATGTTTATGTTTATGTTTATGTATATGTATGCATATAGCATGCATCTATGTATGTACGTATGTATGTATTTATGTATGTATGTATCCCTGTGTGTATATACATATACATAATGTGTGTATATGTATGTATGTACCTATGTATGTATGTACATTGACATACTACTAGAATACATATCCGTGGCGTGGCCTGGTGAGGTCGGTTGTGGTAGACGAAAGCCTTCGAAGCTGCCGGAATCCCGGTGGAGTTCACGCCATTCACCGGAATTACTAGGCCTGATATAGGAGACTTGATATAGGGGTCTTAATATGTAGAATAGGGTTCCTTTAAAGGAGTCTGTAAGGACCACCATAAGGGATACTATAAGGATAATAATTAGAATAGGGTTAGGTGCTTACTAAGGCCCCTACATTACAGTGTTTTTTCTTGTGCAACGCCCTGAAACCATGAGAGCGGTGTAGAGCAGCAAGCTTGCATGCCTTGTGCTGCCGTCCGGCTTTTACACCCCATCTCCGAAGCTCCTGAGAAATCGCAGTCCACAAGTGCAATGGCTGGTAGGGACGAGTACGACCCCTGGTTCGACCAGATTACTCTGGGGATTGGGGAGGAGCCGGCCGAAGCTGGGAAGGCTGGCAGCTAATCGAACCAAGCAAGGTACAAATCGTGCGCTGTAGGGTTTAGGCTGGTTTGCAATTTTTTCTCCAGTCTTCGTTTTTGCCATTTGCTCAAAGCGAAATCAGGTCATCATCAGGAACGCCGATGGAACTTCGGTGGATGTGGACTCCCTCCAGGTCTCAGATGCCATGAAGGATTTGCTGAAAGTGGTGGATGCTGATGATGATGGTATTGTGGACGACGTAAATGCCCGCGACGCACTTAGAATTCTGTCGTCAATGAAGGCCCGAATCGGACCGAAAAGTCTTCAACGTCGGACGTAGCTGTCTCATCCTGAAATCCCCTGAGGAGCTCGAAAACTCCCTAGCTACGGCTTAGATTCCACTACACGAAATAAACCCTCTGCCCTGAACCAACACCTGAACACTAAACCCTGAGCAAGGCATGAACCCCAAACCCCACATCGTCAAACCCTGTAGCCCTGAGTCCAAAATTAGGGGTACCTTATTTTGGGGGTCCTTATCATAATAAGCTTATTTTGGGGGTCCTTATAATAAGGGTCCTACAACTTAGGCTACTATATTGGGGTCCCCTATTTTCGGAAACTCCCAAATGTCTAGGACCTCTATAACCAAATTCCTGGAACCCCTTTGAGACCCTTATGGAGCCCTTCAGGCGACCCCTGAAGGCACCTTGAGTAAGACCTTCAGGCCCTAATGCAGCCTTACAGGAACCCGACAGCCTCAACCCTACAGAACGTCCTTACTGCAAGCCGTAACCCCTAAAGCCTGGACTCTCTTGGAAAGGGGCCCATTAAAGAAACTCTTCTGCCCTAAACCCTAAACTCTAATCCCGAAGCTCTATAGGTCCCTTAAAGTAATCTTGAACCCTAAACCCTTAATCCTAAACCCCTAAGCCCTAAACCTCCGAAATACCCTAAAAGGCAGTCTTCGGCTCCCACGGTCAGATGTCGCACGCCGAAGCGGAGAAGGGCCTGGGTTTATTGCAGAAGCTCGTGAAGGATGCTCGGAGCGAAACTGAGGGTTTAGGGGTTCGAGGTTGGGGTTTGGGGGGTTTTGGGGGGTTTGGGGGGTTTGGGGTTTAGGGTAGTTTCGAGTTCGGGGTTGGGGTTTGGGGGGTTTAGGGGTTCGGGGTTGGGGTTTGGGCCACTGGGGGGTTTTAGGGTTTAGGGTTGAGGGCTTTGAATCCACACATGACCTACCGTCTAGCTTTCCTGAACTGCTTTGCTGCCCTTATAGAGGCTTCTCTAGTTTTTTCATTCGGGTTTGCTTTCCCTCGTGAGCCGATAAGAGGTATCTAGTTATGAACAGATTTGTTTAAAATGTCCCTTCCAAGCAAGCCAGGAGAAGGAGGCGAACTCCCATGAGGTTTCGTATACTCACATGCCGGACTGTGTTCAGGCCCTTGGGATTTTGCATTCAGAGCTTTGGGATTTTCAGATGCAGGGTTTGGTATTCTAGTAGGGTTTTTGGGTGTAGGATTTCGGCTCCAGGGTCTAGGACCTTGGGGTGCCGGTTTCTTGCGACCTCGGGACTAAAGGTTTACGGCTTGCTCTTCCATACTCGCATGTAATCGGTCACTGTGTTGCCTCACGGCCTCCCGAAGCACTGAAGCCACGTACCCTAGCCCTAACCCTAACGCCGTAATCACAGTAGAACGAACACCTTCCACTGAATTTGAAGCCCGGATACCGTAACCCGAATTCGCGAACACGCTGATACCCTCAAATCTGGAGGATGTGATGAAGGAGTGGGACTTGGACCGGAGTGGAAGCGTGAGCGTTGTCGAGCTTTCCGCCGCTGCCAGTGCACACAAGAAGGTCAAGGAGGAGGGCCGCATCATGAAGAGGACGTTTAGCATGAGGGTTTGGGGTTTAGAGTTCAGGGTTTGGACGGTTGCAAGCCGAAAGCGAGTACTTACGATTGCTTTGTTGAGGGGCTTCTGGCTTTCCAGGATCATTCTTGGCCTCGCGGCAGTCATCCTCCTCCTCTTGACTGGCACCTTCATTTTGTCATACCTGGCCGTGGACATGTCGAAGGACTTCGAACCCACAACCTTAAAGAGTTTTGGGTCGAGAGGTTGATCCGGTCGAGCTGCCTTCAGCAAGAAGCCAAACGAGAAGGTGCCGTTTATGGACATGTTATATGACCCTATTGACGAAAGCAGCGCCTTGTGATAAAGCGGCAAGTGCTCGAAGAAGCGTTTAGGATCGGAGATTGGAGGCGACTGTCGCATCTTGAGGCCTCAAAATTCAGCTTTGTGTTTCGGGCCCTTGCTTCTCCTCGGAAGCCTCCTTCTCGTCGGAAGCGGGACAGGAGATGCGTGGCCAATCGGATGGAGTCATGAAGAACAACGACGGTGAGACTGTCAAGGCAAAGGGGCTGACTATCATGATCAAGAGTCTATCGTCTCGGTCTGCAATGCCTAGCCGTTTCAGCGCTCGCTCCTAAAGCCTCTTCTCTGCGGGAGTGTCCGCGGGAGGAGCCTCGACTCGAAGCCGAACCTTAAACCCTAAAGCCTTACAGCAGAGACCTAAAACCCTAAAGCCTTACATCAGGACCCTTACACGCTATACCCAAAAGCAACCCTCCCTGGCGACGCTACTTGCTACATGTGCAAGAACACCGAAAAGCTTTCCTGAACCTCAACCCAATCCCGAAACCGTAAAGCCCAACCGCTTCCACTCCCCCCTCGATGGGGAAGGTGGAGAGCTCCTCCTTCCAAGTCCAAGCGGATGGCACCGTGGTCACCCGTGGCAGCATCACGCCATCCTGCCCCGCCCCCTTGCGTGGAATAGTTTCCATTTTTGTTTCTGTAAGGGTTCTGCGAGGGTTCCGTGACGATGAGGATACTTTTAGAGTTCTTGAGGGATGCTGATTCTATTTCGTAGACTAGATCCTAAGTTCCCAACCCACTAAAGTCCAAGCCCGAAAGGCAGGAAATGTTGGAGCGCCGTAAACCAAAACAACTTAGCATCGAAAAGCACCACAAAAGACACCAAGCCAACAACAAATCGAGCAGCTTAAACCCATAAGCCCAAAAAGGCCAGAAGGTGCAACAAGAACCTTGACACTCCGAGCCAAAAGCGCACCCTACAACCGAACGCCAATACAACCAACTAGACCCTAAGCCAATGTCAAAGCATACACACCCCAGGCCACAAAAGAAGCATCTCAGCGTCCTGAACCTGCAAAAGGAAACTTGAAAGCCAACGACCCTAGAAGACAAGCCTAGAATCCGAAACCGACAAGACAAGAGGATTTAACCCAAGAAGCAGAAGCGTCATAAATCGAGAGGCGAAATCGTAAACGACCTAGAATCCAACAGTAGAGCCCTGTGCCCCCCTAAATCTCAGCCTCTAGACCCCAGAAGACGATAATCCATTCAAGCTCAACGGAAAAGGGAAAGCATGAGGGCCCGAACCCTGCAACCCAAGCTAAGGCAAACACCACCTGCCGCCGGCTGGAGAGCAGTTCACCAATCCTCCAGGCTCGACTTGGGGTTCCTTAAATCAGATTGTTCTAGCGTTTGGGAGTTGGGCTTCGGGGCTTTTGTGGTTAGTTTTGGTTTCCGGGTTTCAGAGAAGAGCGCCCAACAACGGAGCTCTCTCAGCTAGCACGTCTTTGTTGAGGGAGTGGCTCAGGCGACTGCAGACGTCTGAACAGTTGATCCTGATGCTATAGTATGCCCGGTCCCCAAACTTTAAGCAGCAGTGCGAAAGCTCTGGTGCAGCCGAAGCAGCCCGAAGCGACGGGGCCAGGGACAGATTGTGCACTTTTGCTGTCAGTTGTGCGCTCTTGGGTTTGGAGCGGGATTTGGGCCCTGTGGGTTTGAGCTTTAATTTGGCGAGCGCGAACTTGTGCCCAAGCCGTCCGTGTGCTCTCAGAGGTGGCGCAAAGCAAGCAGGGCAAGGTGTTGACCTCCACACTGCCGGACTACGTTTTCAAGAATCTGGATATGGCTTCTCGACTTATTGTTTTTGGGTTGATAGGTTGATTCACTCATAGAATGCTGTCCTTCCAGTTGCAATTTCCTGTTTGCCACTGTTGGTTTGATTTGGACCATGGTGGTCGTTCTTGTTATATTTTGATAGCTGTTAGTCAACCTTAGTGGCGCTCTTATAAGGTATGCTTCGTACGACTGTCAGCTTTCGTATTGCGGCCTTGATTTCGGCTATTTCCATTTCTTTTCTTTCCTCTGATCGGAATGGGAAGGGTTCTTGTTGGCTTTCCCCTGTTAGGAGCATGCGATGGTGGACTGACGAGCTGTTGGGTTCAGAGTTCAGTGGCCAGCCCGAAACCCCGAACTCAAAAGGTGACCGTGAGCGCCGAGCCACACTTCGTGCAGCTTAAGGTCGTGAGCATGATTCTCGGCGTTGTGGAGGGTTTCGAGAAAGATATAGGTGTGTCTTGTTGTTGGGGTGCTTGAGGTAATGATCCAATCCTTATTCTCCGGAGTTCCAGGCTGGGGATGAAGGTGACCACAAGCACCCATCGCTCCCCGACCTCATCAAACTGTTTAGTATTTTCGTAGAAGTTGGTAGCTCCTTCGCGAGGCGACTGCATCCAGGTGAATAAACATGAGGGTTTGCTAATGCAAGGGTTCTGAGTTTTCAGGATTTCGCTATGACTGTAAGGATCCTTCTGGAGCTCTATATAAATGTACCATGTGATCTGACGCCCCCTTCCACCCCCATCACCGCAGATGACAAGGGCCATCCCAACCACAGCCACAAGCATATTCGTTCGTTACATATTGACGTGTATGTATCTCTCTGTATGAGTTTTCAACAAACTATGGGACTCCATAGGTGCATAAGCTCGTGACTTATCTAGCAGTTTCTCCTTCTCCATTTTGAACTGACGATCTGTTGTCAGTGCTATCGTCTCATGGCTCGTCGTCCTCTGAAAGTACGTGTCATGACGAAATGAGTTTTGTTGATCATTGTTGATCATCATCACGTGCATCTTCACTGCTCCTAATATGCTACCGTTTCTGTCGTGGACGTCCTGAGGAAGCGGGTCCAGATGCGTTCGAGCAAGTGTGGCTCCGTTGTTCAACTCCACACCGAGGTGGGGTGCTTCCGCGTTTTTGCGCAGGGTACTGGAGGTTGTGGGGATGAGCCTCAAGTCTGCGATTCACGATTCAGGGTGTGGGGGTGGGGCTGTGACCGGCGTACCACTCACAGGGACGACTTGAGAGGCACGAAGGTAGTCAACTGCCAAGCCCAGTTGCCATAGCCCGGATCACAGTGGCATCACAGTCTGAACAGATCGCACTAGGCTGGTCCTCCAGCCTAGTTGCTCCTTTCTCCTGCCGCATGAAGTTTGTCATAGTCATTGGTGGTAGTTGTGGTGGTGGTGCTGGTGGCGGTCGTGGTGGTGAGGGTAGACCGGCGATGGTTTTGGTGATTCTTGCTGTTCCTCAGCTGTTTTGCTTGCCGAGCTGCTGACACTTGCAGGGTTGCTTGGGAAGCAGGATCAATGCCCTTGTGTAGCCCTGGCATGGTTTCCTATGAGCCTGGTCCTAGGGTGGGGTTCTGACCATCGATGACACCACCATGTCTGCCGACGAGCAGCTGACGGAGTACGTGGACGAGGCGCTCTCGCAACGACAGTACATCCCGGCCCCCCGGAGATCCGAAGGTTAGGCTTGACCCTTAAGCCCCGGTTGAACGAAACCTAATAACTACAACCGGATTGCAAACCGAATCCCCAGATCCCAGATCCCGCGCAGGTTCTGGGACACTTGCTTGAGGAGCAGGGCCCCTTGGGTCGCCGCCTCCAGCAGGGTTCCTCAGCAAAGCAATGGTCTGAAGCAAAAGCAACCGTAGCAGCAGCAGCAACCGCAGCGACAACGACACAGCAACAACGGAAGCACGAGCAAGAACACGAAGGATGACAGCAACAGGCTCGTAAGGTCAGCTTCATCACAGCCACCGCCGGCATCATCATCAGCACCACCATCATCATCATCGTCACGCTTGTATCAAACTTGTAGTCGGCAGAAGCATCACCATCGGCAAAGCTCTAAAGCCCTAAATCCTTAGGCCCCTGAAGCCCTACATTGCCCTACATGGGAGTTTCCGAAAATAGGGGACCCAATATAGTACCCTAAATAATAGGATCCTTATTTCAAGGACCCCAAATCAGGTAGCCCTGATCTTCGGAAACTCACACATCCCCAAAGCCCCATTGACTCCCTGAGCCGAGGCTTCCTCGAAGGTTTCTTCACTCTCTTGGAGGATGTCGAGTGGGAGTGCACGAGTGTGCCTCTACCAAGCCCGGAGGACTTTAGGGCTTCGGGGCTTTTGAGGCTTTAGGTTCTTTTTTTTTTCCTGTTGTCTGTTGTTTTTGCTTTTTAGAGGCCTTCGGGCTTTTTAGGGAGGCGTCGGGTTTCGAAGGCTTTGGGGCCGGGGGGAGGTACATGTCTTCGGTGTCAGGGGTTTGAGGCGGAGTTGAGGCGCCTGGAGTTGTGGCGAAGAGGCCGTCTGTCAATGAGCTCGAGTTTAGATGATTGCTTCAGGACATCCCGCTCAACTACCATGCAAAGATGCATGTGAAAGAGCTCCTGAAGAAGCCCGAGGTTTCGAACGATGAGTTTTACTCTCTCTTCGCCAAGGAAAGCTTTGGCATCAAAACGCCGTTTCTCAAAGCAGGAGTATCACACAATGCGAGTTCGGGTGCATACTACTTCGAGTGGGACGAAGATGTCTTGGTCTTTCCTGGGCTCCGGGTCGCAGCAAAGACTTTTGACATGCACCCCCTCCAGCGCAAGCTTGATATTACCTCTGGTGCAGCTCGCGCCTTCGTAGATGCCATGGACGGAACAGGTCATCACTGCATGCTGTCAGCCGAAGACGTGTCTATGTCCCTGGGCAAGTTGGTGTCGCAGGCAACTGGCTTGAGGTGGGCCGCTAGTCATTCCTGCCAGCCTGGCATGCTTTGTCTTTCTCCTGTATCATTGCTGCTACTGCTCTACTCTTATTGATCAATCCATATTCGGGTCGCTATACTGTGTAGTCTTATTGTTGTTCTGGTATATGTACTACCATCCGCGCGTGTGAATTGAAAGTCAATTTGGACTAGCATCTCTTTGGGCGGAGCTCTGGTGGTGAACGTATAGCGCAGGCTCGTCGTCCTAAAGCAAGAGAAGGGCAAGGTGCTTCGGCAATGGCGGATGGACGCCGGGATCTCGGGCTTAGGAATTTGCAGCCCTAAGACCTTGAACCTCAAAACCGAAACCCTAGCGCTAAAACCAGGAACCCTAAAACAAGAATCCAGGCCCTGGGGAGGTTAAGGTTTTGGCTTCTGCACCGCTTATTTTTGGGTTTATTACTCTGGGAGATGCAGCCAGGATCCCAAGGCAGTGGTCATACTTTTGCATGCAGCTGCATTCGTTGTGTCAGCGCACGGTTGTCTTCCAAAGGTGGGTGGTGCAATGAACGACCCAATGAGCACATGGCTTGGAAAGTATGGCCTGGTAGATAACATCACGTTGGACTACTTCGACGTCGACACCGATCCAAGTGGAAGCTTTCAGTCTGGACAGCCATACCGCTCCTTGGGCGCCAAATGCGCATTCTTAAATCATGACCGCAAAACTGGGGCCAGTTAGTTGTCCCGCTGTTGGAGAGCATTCTGAAGCTCGCCACTAGGTAGCCTTTTCAGCTGTGCAAGCGAGGAATCGAGGCGCGTTCCGCTGCCGGCGACTACCATGTCGTGGTGCAGTATTTGTCGTGCCTGAGCAGCACTTGGGTTTAGGAGTTTACTTAGGCTTTCAGGTGTTACGGCTTGAGGTACAGCAAGGAGATTCACCAGCCCCGTCCTCTTCACCCGAGGCTCTCAACGTCAAGCAACAAACCCCAAACCTTAAATTCGAAACCCCAAGCTTCTGCACTGTCTCCGAAACTCCTGGGATCTCAAGGATTACTCCGGTGGATGTGATGGACGTCGAGGGGGCGCTGCAAGCGTTGAACGTCAGTCAGCTCTCTGCGGCATGCAACATGGAATGCAAGAACCCGACTTTCTGAACCCCTGAACTTGATAACCCCCCCAATCCCTGAACCCTGAGCAACCCTAAACCAAAAGTGGTTAAGCTTCGGGCTTCGGCTCTGACATTGTGGCTGCATCTCGGCGGCTTCATTCCTTTCATGAGTTCCAACCTCCCTCAGGGACTTAGTCTTGGAGTTTCAGGGTTTGGGGCTTAGGGCTTCGGGTGCAGGAGTTCAGGGTTGCGGGTTCAGGGAAGTCGGCAATCCTCTGCATCAGGCGAAGTGGACCCGATTGTGGCGGAGATGTCGGGCACTGCGAATCAAGCACTCATCCAGGAGACGGGTTGCCAAGATGTTTCAGAAAGCAATTGAAGAGAGGGATCCTTACTTGGCTGTTTTAAGCATCCCCAGACAGGCACCCCTATGTCCCCCAAGCGAAGCCATTTCCCAATTACTTCGCAACATCCGGGATCCATTCAGCTTTATGACCAGGTCCGCAAGCATAGCATCGAAACACACGTGAACGCATTGCAAAGCAGCGTCAACGTTCGTTTGGCGCAGCTGGACAAAGCTGCTGGTGAGCACGTTTGAACGACTGGGCAATGTTCTTGCTTCAATGCTGGCTACTGAAGATGCAATGCAAGTCCAGGTGCTGCCACTACGACCACCATTACCGCCATAGCAAGTATCAGCAGTATCATCATCATCATCATCATCATCACCGTCGCCGCTTCTACTGTCGCCTTCGCTGCTGCCGTCACCTCTCATTGGCCACCATACGCGTCATGAGAACTGCCATCAGAATACATAGCCCCCAGCATCAAAATCACCACCACCGCCACCGCCGCAAACGCTGTCAACGCCGCAAACGCCGCCGCCGCTGCCACCGCCGCCACCACCACCACCACCACCACCACCACCACCACCACCACCACCACCACCACACCACCACCACCACCACCACCACCACCACCACCACCACCACCACCTCCTCCACCTCCACCACCACCACCACCACCACCACCACCACCACCACCACCACCACCACCACCACCACCACCACCACCACCACCACCACCACCACCACCACCACCACCACCACCACCACCACCACCACCACCACCACCAGCACAATCCTCACCACTGCCGCCGCTGCCGCCACCGCCGCCACCAGCACTCCATCCCATATCACTACCACTGTCATCACCACCATCATCATCGTCATTTTCCTCATGTCTTTCATCCTCAGTATGACCATCGCAGACTCTGCCAAGCAGGAGATTGAGAAGCTTCCCGTGGTGGCTTCTCCCAAGGCCTGCGGGCATAACTGTTGAATCAGTTAAAGCACCCGCATGTTGTTGACAAGGCTTTCTGACTGCCGGGGTGCACGCCTTTGATAATGAATTTCTGCAGTTTATACAGGGCAACAGCTGGTGTTGAAGCTTCGACGGGAGTGAGGCCTGCAGGCGGACAGGGCAAGGTGTAACAACGGTGAGGTGAAGGCCAATCGAGGCCTTTGCAGCCCCTCTTGGTCTCGGCCCCATGTTGTCCTTGCGAAGCCACATAGAGAGACCAAAACAGCCACGGCCTTGACGTTAGGTGTCGTGGGTCGACATAGCAGCAAGCGGGAAGCGGGGAACAACTGTTTTCTGACCCTTTTAGGCCCTAATTCAATGACATGTCCGGCGGGTCGAGGTTCCCTTAATTCTGCTGGAAAACTTGTTTAAGACTAGGCGTTTGTGGACTTGGATCAAGGTGCCCAGAAGCGATCACAACGAGTGGGCCGGGAATGTGAAGTTCTATTCGCAGAAGATGATTGAGCTTGCTGCTGCAGGGAAGCTCGACGAGAACGACTTGTCTCCTTACTGGAAAGCCATCGTGTCGAATTCCCACATCCAGAGCTACCTTGGAGAAATGCAGAGCGAGATCACGGACGGGCCCAGTGAGTATCAGCTTTGCAGCGAGAGGACCGGCGGCCTCGGCGTCACCTTTGAGGCCCGGTTCTTTCAATCCCTTTCTGTTTGAGAGCTAAACCTTGTCGAATAGCATGCCTTTGCTAAAGACTGACGGTTGCGCTTCACACGGAGCCAGATTATCCACGTGCAGAGGTGGAATACTCCAACAGCACGAACAGCATCCTTGGTGGAATCGAGTCACTGAAAGCAAAGGGCGTGGGCAGCATCACGCTTCCTGCTCAAAACCTTGCCGGAAATTCCATCGACATCAGCGTGGAGATTTCAGCAGCCTCGAAGGTTGGCCCCTATGCACGGAAGTGCGAAGTGCAGGAGGGCAGTGGCGCTGCAGGCATCGCGCAGCAGATCCACCCCGCTTTTATGATCAGCTTCTGCCTAACCGAGGATTTCGACGTGATCACCTTCGAGTTTGCATTGTGGGCAAAAGACAGGGATGCGGAAACCTTCGCAGCAACTTCAACTTTCCATAAGATGAGTCTGATTGACCTGACGACGAATTCTCGGAAAATCTCGCTTGACCCTTGCATGGTTGGATCACGATTCCGGGTTGTCTCGCGCTGAGCGATTCTGAACCTCATGATGTATCTCCCGATGCACGATGGCGCAGCCATGAGTTGCACGGCGATTTGAACCGGAACTGCTTAGATACCGTTTAGAGTTTAGACAACGGTACATTCTGACTTTTTTGCTTGGTGGCGGGCTCCAATCCTGAAGCCTATGCTGATGACTGTGGGTAGAGTGTTGAGAAGAAGGCATAGTAGTAAATTGGAGACCTTGTCCAAAGAATCCGAAGATAATGCCACAGCTTTGTTTTATAATGCCGTACTTGCGCACGGCATGGAAAGCCATTTGCCGATACCCTGCACGACGAAGAAAAGAGCCTGAGCTGTGCTGGTAGGGTAGATTTGATTCCCCGCCGATTGTGCAGCAGAGCTCAGCTGAGGACCGAAGACGCGGCTGAGAGCTTGTACAAAGCGGCTTCGACTTGGGATACAGCAGGTGTAGGACATTCAGGTTCTCATCTAATTTACGGTGCAGCACCTGATGCGGCACAAGCGGAGAGCCGTCAGGACCACGCATCGGATATGCTTTATGGCGGACCGCGAAAGAGGGTATACTGATAATTGAGTGAACATGCGAGCGTTTCTGATTCTTCATCATGCAGAGTTGGACTTGTTTGAAGCGATTTGAGCATGCTGACACAGCTGTACAAGTGCGCAAGCACATGACACGCATGCGTGTGGCTTTACATTCAAAGTCCCACGACTGACATGTGTTCGTGCTAACCTGAATCAGCGTAGGGCAGCTTTTCTCGCATGCACGAGCACATGTGCCGACATCAGTACACATTGTCGCAAAATTCTCACCTGCGTATGCATTTGTAAACCCGTGCGCAGGTTCTCAAACACTCACTTGCCGAAAAGGGTTCGGATAAGTTTGTCCCACGCAGACGGGCCTGTTCTGAGGGCTCGCAGATGATGATCGTATGAGCTGTGACCTCCATGTTGTCGCTCTTGCAGCAGTTTTAGGTTCAGGTTCCGGTGAGATGCCATGTCCGCTAGTCTACGGATCGCAGCTGGCTTGCTAGACTGTTCGGGAAGATGAGAATCGCCCCCATGCTCTCACTGATTCTTTCCAGGCGTTTGGCAAGCAGAGCCGGAATTTCATGCGATCAAGTCCCTGCTCCGTTGCCGCTTCTGGATTGTAGGAAGTTTCTGGACAATTCTTTGTAGGTTAAGGCCTTTCAAGAATCCGGCTTGATTGTGGCTTTCCTTGCTCCGAAAGCCGCTTGCAAATCTTCTTCGCTGGCAATCAGGCTTTGCCCTCAACCTTCATGGCCTGGATACAACGCTTGCAGAAATCTCGATCCGTAGGAAAGCGCTAGATGGCTAAGCCACCAGACGCCGCTCCGAATTCGTGCGCTTCCAAGGAGGTGATCGTCGCCTGTTGAAGCTGAGTCTATAGGATGTATGGCTCCGGTGAGGCAGCCCCGTGGCAACTTCATCATGGAATGGACTTTTCCCAGCTCGATAGCCAGGGCCGTAGCCCATAGTCGATCACTGCGTGCACGGTGAAACAAGACATGGTCTTTGCAAGTTCCAGAGGTTTTCTTGCTCGGCACTTGCGGGCAATCCGAAGAAATATTGAAGATTAGGCACAGGCATTAGCGTAGCCGGAGGAATGTTAGCATAAGATCTTTGTTCTCGCAGTGGTCTCAAGAACCCGCACATTGATCTTTAGACCCACTTGGTCCTCCAAGCCCTGGCCATGCGGCAGGGCACCTTGAAATAGATCCGAAAGTTCGGAGCGTTTTTTTGGGTTCGAGAAGGTTTCGACAGCGGTCTCTGAGAGTGCACTGACGGTTCCTGACCTTTGTCTGATGGTTCAAGATCCTCTCTGAGCATTCACGCATAAGCAGACCGCCAGGCATTCCGGGATAGGCGCGTGGGAGACAGGGGTGAATCAAGCAGCTGCGCCCTAAGTCTGAGCGCGCAGCTTGATTTCTTGGCTGGCGTGCTGACTTAGACGCAGAGCGTCCACAGCAGTTTCCAGCCTTGAAGTCGCTTCAGCTCCATCAGTTCTTTTGTTAAACGTGGCTTTGGCAGACCACCGTGCTCACACTTGAGGCTGCGCATGGCTCTGTTTGCTTCACGTGCTTCCGGCCCAGCTTGCCCCTAGCCGGGATGTCACCGTCCCATGGTGTTTGTCACTTGCGATTCCAGCCCTGTTCTGTGCAGCAGCTGGAATCATCAGTCGTCGGAGAACATTGCAGTCGCATGCAGCCGAAGTCCAGAAGAGCACCATCAGCCAGCTAATCATGGAGCACTGTCAACTAGCAGCAGCAGAGCTGTCCTACGTACAGAGGCAAGAAAACCGTGTCAGGTTGCAGCAGTTGTTGGTGATGCTCACATCTGCGTCGGATGTCCGTTTCAAGCATCTTTTCCAGGTGTCCTTGTGGAAAGATGTGCCGCAGCTGGAGGGGCTTCGTAAAGGATTGAATCCGCAGATGAGATACCATCTGCGGGGCGGTGAGTGTGTGCTTCAGCACGAGCATCAGAAATCAGGCCTTCCGACCCAGAGGTCTTGCACAAATGCCTTTCTACAGGTGTTTTCAGTGTTGCAGAGCCCATTGCACGAGTCTCTCGGCTTTCACCAAGCCATCATGTCAGCTTCGTGTTAGTCTCGATCGAGATATCCACGAGCTCATGCTCAGCGCTGTTTGCTGTTACAACTAAGCTGCACAGTGCTTGCAGCAGCACATCCTACACAGGGCCGTAGTTAGTTGCTCCTGTCGATGCGAGTGACGGCGCTCTGCTCGCACCCTGTGTTGCCGGGGTTTTGTGCCCGTCTGGCCGGGGGGTGGCATAGTCGCAATCTGGGCTGAGAGGGGTCTTATCTGCAGCATGTGGAGGATTCGGCGCTCGACTCTGGCAAGGCAGAATTGCCCGTAGCCCTTGCAATTCATGAGTATTTTGCTGAAATACGAGGTGATCGCAGCCTAGGTGTATGCACTTGTGGCTGCCCCTTCCGGCATGCTAGAAGGCACATCCTGTTGACCTAGGATGGGGGCAGCACACCCGTGGCATGGCGAACATGATCCGAAGATAAACAAAAGATCGAGACACCGAGGCAAGTCGTCAAGGCGAGATGTTCTCTCGAATCATGGCCTCTTCGCTAACTTCATGCGCTCCGGAAAGCACCCGACCAACGTTCACACAAGATCTCATCTGAGCTAGGAGTCCACCGAATGTTTCTCTCGCTAGACTACATGTTTTATTGATTGAGACTTTGTCTTGTTGGGATCTTCAGGATGTGTTGGGAAGTTCTGGTGCCTGCCGGCAGTGCTGAAAAGTTTTTCGTGAAGAGCTACGAGAGGGCAGTACTCTTCTAGGCACGAGCAGGAAGGGTTGGAGGCATTGGACCGGTTGTAGTGTGACAAAACATTCAGAAGCTAAGGGCCTTGGCTATGCTTCGTCGGGCTATTGTGTCTTGTGCACCCCCAAAGCCCTTGGATTTGAATCCGGATTAGTAGGATTCTTTCAGAGAAGGACCCCAATACATCAAATAGGATGAGTGAAGACCGAGTTGTCAGTTCTTAAGTTTGTCTTGCAGAGGGCTTCGAAGTTCTGTGCAGCAGTTAGCGAAAGGCGAGAACTGGAGCCGGTGAGGCAGGACCAAGAGCCAAGACTTCTGGGCATGCTTTGTGTTCACACCGTTAAACCCGAAGCTGTCGGGTCGCTGGACCATGCGCGAGTGCGGGCCATACGCCTGGATGGCCGGGTGCGCCCAGTCATTTGAGGAGGTTCTGCTCACAGAAGCAGCACCGAGGGGTAGTCTTTCCAAAGTGTGCTCGAGTGTGGCTGGCAAGGTTGCCGTTGTCCTGGCCACCGGTGTGCTGGTGTCAGCGTTAGAGAGGGTCCGTCCGACACTGCTATGCGTCTCCTCAAAGTGACTTCCCTAAAGAATGCCATGAAAACCCTAAGCAGCCCTGGCCCTAAAGGCCTCTCTCACGGAGAGAGGCTCCCCTCCCGCTGAGCTCTAGAGCTCCTCCGTCGTAGACTTCAGGTGCTTCAGGGCCTCGGGTTTCAGGGCGTCTCAGGGCTGAGTCGCCCGACGTGCCACGTGGACATGCGGGGAGAGGCGACGGTATCCCAGTGCAAGCGGCAGCCCAGCAATATCCTTGTTCGCATTCATAGGGCACGCTGCTACGTGATGATGACTGTGCTCCTCACATGGGGGCTTTGCGGGGTTTATCGAAAGCCACTGACGCTGCTTTTTCAACGGTGTGCTAGCCGCGCGTGTCCCGTGCTGTTCCTAGTCCGGCAACTTCCCTCTCATCCGGAAGTGTTGGCACACTGCCGCGGGCTCCCGGCTGTCACTGCGGCGAAGCACGAGGTGAACGGTGAAGTCAAAGATACAAAAGAGCATATATACAAGTTTGCACCTCAAGGCCTTTGCAACTGGTTAAGCGTGCGATGAACAAAAGCAGCCTCCTGGCGAGAGACTAAAACCAATATGCTTCAGGAGGCCGAACTGGAGATGGAAGCGTCTGCCCGGTCGCCTAGCACTTGGGAGGATGCGATTAATGATTGAAGCCGGGAGAGCGTTGAGAAGCGGTGCCTGAGCTATTGCATCTTGTCCTCGATTCGCCTAGGATCCCTTAGCCAATCATGACGAGGCGCAGCCGGAACAGGTGACTTTTCAGCTCTTGCGGCTGGTGTTCTCTGCTGAGTGCTTGCCCGTGTTGACGTGACGAGACACCGTGAAGAAGGCGAAGGAGCGAGGCCCAAGGCCAGCTTGGTCGCAGCCTGCATGGAGAAGAGTTCAAGTTGGGGCTGACCCGAACGGTTTGCAACTATGCCCCGCAACCCAGAGACTGATGGTGCGGCAAACTACATCCCCGAAGCTCCGAAACCTGTCTGTCCCAAGAACCCGGACGGCCGATTCGCACTAGAAGCTGAGCGCTTATCCTGTCGCTTGGGCCACGCTCTCCTCATTCTGGAGCGCTTCCACCCAGCTTAGTTGCTCTGGCGCCGGCATTTTCACACCATTGCTGGAGTTCGCAGCTAGAACGATTCAAAGTACTTAGCTACCCTCTTAATGGGCGGGCCCACGTTGCACTCGGGGAGCTGACGTCCTGACCAAGACCATCATTACCGGCTTACCTGCTCATGCCGGAGGCATTAAGCCACCTTGCGCGGCAAGAGTCGTGCTTCAAGTCCTTAAGAACGAGCCAGGTGCGCAGGTACGCAAATTGACAAGCTGCATTGGCTCTCAGGTTTGGGCACGGGTCCTTCCCTGGATCTCTTGACCTCTGACCTGAACAGAAGCTGCAGTTGACGCCTTTCTGTGAGAGTCGAATCTGGCATCGCTGGAGGTAGCCAAATGCTTGAATCAGCGATTAGCAGAATGTTTTGACAAGATTCCCTCTGCAGCCACCTACTGTCTACTGGAAGCAACGCGGAAGGAATGGGCTTGGAAGTGGCACAACAGGAAGATCAAGGGATTTTTTGCTGCTGAGGCGACCGAGCTCACGGAGAAGCCCCAAACAGGGCTGAAACTGAAGCTCGGTGCAGCCCTGTTGGTAGAGCTCTCTTGGGGGTATGGCCGGCCTCCAATGCTTCTTTCTACCCGCCCAAACTAAGTGCCATTGGCATTACGAAGAGCTATGCAGTTCCCGGCGTGCTCTAAGAGTGGTGGCGAAACCAAGATTGCTGGTGGCCATCGCGACCTCCTTACTCTTATCTTGAGTCTAACTTGAGTCAAGATGAAAGTATGACCAATGTCGGCTGCAGTTTGCAAATGCTTTCTAATCACCAAGAGCTTGTATAGGCAAAACTGAGATTACTTCAGCATGTCGCAAGATTGAGTGCACCGGATCTCTGTCGTCTTGCCTGGCACAGGCTTGGCGGCTGGTGCACGAGAGCTGGCTCGCATCGCTGCGTGCAACAGGGAGCCGAAGTGGAAGTCCTAGGCAGGGGCTCTGTGAATCGCGGCTGGGGCCTAAGCTTAGTCGGGCATGTGCGACGAAAGGTCCTCCTTTGCAGCCTGCTTGGCCATATCCATGAACCCCTCAAAATTTATTCCTTCTTCACGTCTCGGAAATGTTGGCGATGCTGGCAGCGTCTTGCTGAGCGCCGCTCGTTCTGTTCGCATTGTGCATGGCAACGTGCATCGTCTTCTGTTCTGCCTTAAGCCTCTTGCACACGAAGGAGAAGTGATGTCCATCGGGCTCGGTTGCACTTGCACTGCAGTGTCGCTCCGACAGACGATGCCTGGTGCCTAGATCACTGCAGCTGCACCTGCGTGCTATTGGCCTGCCCCAGAGGCCTGTAGCAAGACGGTTCTTCATGCTTCGCACGGGCAGATCTGCGGAAGTGCAGGTCGTACCCCAAGCACGGGAGACCTCATGAGACCTTCCGTTCTGGGATAGAGAGTGCACGTTTGGCACCGCATGCGTCCTTACACCGAAGATGCTGAATGCCACGATCCGCTCTCCACTTGTCTCAAGCAGCGATGCCAGCGAGCTCGAATGATGCAACATGCAGTCGCAAGGGGTTGCACACTTAGCCGTCTTGGTTGCTTGTGCGTTTCAAAAGCACGTTACTTGTGTGAAGGGTCTGAGCAGGTGGGCGTTTGAAAGGGTGTTGCAGCTGTTGTCGAGCCCTGTGGCTGAGGGGTGAGGTCGCGAAGTGTCCAACCCCAAAAAGACAACCCCAATAATGCTCGCTGTTATGACGATTTACACGCTTGCTTGGCCCCACGGCGCCGTGCACGCTCCGAACGCCGTACCCAGGTGGTCTCCGAACAGACTGCACAGCTCAGAGCAGGAGAGACTCCGAACAGTCTTGCTGTCATCGTGTTGCGCGAGCGGGCTTGCAAAGAGGTAAGAGGCGGTTCATCCTGCAGCATTCCGTCCAGGACTTTCTTGTGCGAAATACATGCTGAAAGCACAGTTTGCCCCGCAGTTATCTTCGATCTCGACATCGCGGAATCGCAGAGCTGGTCGTGTATGCCACTTCAGCACGAGCCTCCGAGCATCTAGTTGTTGATCAAAGATGACACCGCCCGAGATGGCCTGCTCTTGGATTTCAGTAGCATTAGGGTAACATCTTGCACACCTGTGCACCTCAATGGCTTTGAGGGGTCTTGCAAGACGTGTTGCGTAAAGGAGCACCGGCACCTGCTCTCCCTGTTGTCGTGGATCCACCCAGCACTTCGCACCGTAGAAACGAAGGCCTGTAGGGGTTTGAAGTCAGCAAGAAATGGTTGGGGGCCCCGGTACGGCATCGTCTGGTCGCTTAGCCATCTCATACATCGGTGTACGGTGCTTTGAGCCTCGCCTCGGCATTGTGCCTGTGTGGCACCTTACACCTGGGTCCGAGCATCGACGGATGACCACAGACCGCACCCTGCCGACAAGTGCAGACTGGTGCAAGAATCGGTTTTGATTTACTCGGAAAGTTGTTTGACCTGCAGGGTTGTCATAACTTCATGAGGCAGAGGTGTGATCAGCGAGAGAAGGTTTGGGGGCACATTACGCAAGCACACCTGGTCAAACAGGTTCTAAGCCCGATGCCTGGAACCGAGAAGCCTAACAATAAGCGATCAGATGCTTGCGCTTGGCAGTTTGCGTGAGGTGAAGCCTATCTACCGTGGGAGTTTCCGCAGAATTCTTTCGCTGCTCCGGGGCTTTCTGATAGAGTTTTCGGATTTGCCTGGTTCAGGATTTAGGGGTCGGCAGTTGCAGGCTGGAAGAGGGTCTTTGTGCTGGGCCTGGCTTGGCCCGACCCACGCCCTGCCGTCTCAGCTGAAGGAATGGAGTTGAGAGACCATCCATCATCGTGAGCAAAGAAAATCTGCCCTGCACTAGCCCACCACATGATTTTGCCACCTGACTTCAGGCTCGGCTGCAAAGCTGATGCCGACGAGCTACGAATGATGGCAATATGCGGTTGCAGAGCGTACTCCAGAATTCAGAGTCCACTATCCCATGCCTGGACAATGTCGTTTATGCTTCGTTTGCACGTGAAGTCTCGGATTGGATGAACCGACTAGGCAGGCATGTGAATGGAGAGCGCGAATCCCGGAATCCGAAGACCAGGTGTGGAAGCCAGTGTTTCCTTCAGGATGCCAGGGCGACCAGGACTCGAACAGGTTTTCTGCATCGCTGGCTCCTCGAGGAAAACATATCATGTACTTCGACAGGAGGCGAGGAGTCCGCTCTTTTTAATTGAGGACGAGCTATTCTTCGCTTGCCTGGTTGAAATTCGGGGCACAAAATGGGCTGACTTCTGCGATCGGGGTCACGGTCTAGAGTCTAGGGCCCCAGGACGAGGCACCCACAGGGTGCGGTGAGCGTTTCCAGGGCCCATCTCGCCTTCCCTGCTAATCATGTGAAGCCGGCCCATACCTAAACGTCGGGTTCCTAATTTCTTAGTGACAGCAGCCTTCATCACCTAAGAAGCTCAAATTCACGGCTACAGACACCTCGGATGTACCGTTCATCCCATTCCCCGGGTGCTCTAGCCAAGGTTTCCCTTCCATGGGCCGGGTCGCCTCTGCCTCGAAGGCCCTGCAGGCCATGCAGGCCGCGCCTCGAGGCCTGCTGACGCTGGAAGAGGTCGCCGCCGAATCATCCAAGAAACCCATGGGCAGAAGCCCTCGGGTGCTGCTGGGATGCTTCTTGGTTCAGTTGGCCGTCGGCCGGCACAAGAATCAAGGAGCCAGAGAGAGCTTCGTACTTATCTTTGAGGCTGTAGATTTAGGACCAAGAGCATGAACGAGGGACGGCGCGAAGTTTTAGGCAGAGGTCCTGCTGGGGTCTGAGCTGAAGGTGCCCTTAGAGTCCCTTTGTAATGAAACTGTCTTGGACCCGAAAACCCGTTCCGAATGATTAAAGCTCCTACATTCCACTAGCTTAAGATAGGCTTGGGAGCTCAGAAGCTGGCGTTCATGCAAGATCTGCCAAAGTTCTAAAGTTTCAAGAAACTGGAAGGCCCATTGCAGGGGCAACTGGAGCCTTTCAATTTTTGGCAAGCGTGCTCGAGCGTATGTAAGCGCATTTTCTGAGAAGCGTCTTTTCCGCCCTCCTTTGCTGCCTGCTTGGCTCATATCCATGAAACCCTCGATATTCATTCCTTCACCTGTGGCGATGCTGGCAGCGTGCGCCGATCGTTCTGTTCGCATTGTGCATGGCAACGTGCATCGTCTTCTGTTCTGCCGTGAGCCTCTTGCACACGAAGGAGAAGTGATGTCCATCGGGCTCGGTTGCACTTGCGCTGCAGTGTCACTCCGACAGACGATGCCTGGTGCCTAGATCACCGCAGCTGCACCTGCGTGCTATTGGCCTGCCCAAGAGGCCTGTAGCAAGACGGTTCTTCATGCTTCGCACGGGCAGATCTGCGGAAGTGCAGGTCGTACCCCAAGCACGGGAGACCTCATGAGACCTTCCGTTCTGGGATAGAGAGCGCACGTTTGGCGCCGCGTGCGTCCTTACACCGAAGACATTGAATGCAACTGAGGCAGACGACACGGTGTACCAAAATCACTGCATCTTCCCATGTGGCTTCGTACCATTCATGCCGTGCGTCCAGGAAGCTTGTAGCGCTCGTGACAAAGGCGGAGGCTTCAAGATCATCCCGACGTCGCTAGGTCCGGCAGACCAGCTGCTGGGCGCAAGCAGGATGTGGGATCAGGCATCGGATGTGCTCTTTCTGTGACTCGCGTTGTGAACGGTTCCACGGGTCTGCAGGGGTTCAGGCCCGGGCTGGTTGCTGGTTCTCGAATTCGCGACTCCGGTCTGCCAGGGGCGCTTGATCAGCAGCTGATATCCTGCGTCAGCTTAGGGCCTTAGGGGGCGCTTCTTCGATTCGTCCTGCTCGATCCCCTGGAAGTAAACGGCCTAGCCGGGCTAATGCTGCATGCGGTCGGAAGATTTTTAAGCCTGTCAGCATCCGTTGGCGCAGCCAAAGCGAGCCGGGCACCCTCTGCAACAGACACTCTCACGAGGTCCCAAGGTCTTTCACTTCGGCGCAGCTGACAAGCACGTCTCTTGTACTTCGGCGCCTAGTGACTTAGTTCCTCTAAGTCGTTCAATGTCTCTATGCGAAGGCAAGTCCCTTTCGAAAAATGCCCTTGGCCGGGGAGAGTCTCAGTGATGACCTGATACCGTGACAAGTTTCGCATCACATTACGGGAATTGCAGAAAAAAGGGCGGAGAGCGTCCAGCCAGTTTCATGCTCTTCTGCTTGCTTCTCGGTTTCTTGATGCCCCTACGCTTTGGTAAACACAGCTGTGCACGCCAACTCCACTCCAGGTCCAGCGCACGATCATCCAGATAACTGTCTCTAGATTCTTGCGCAGGTCGGGTCATGGGAGATCAGGGTCGCACCCACTACTTGTAGGCCTGTCTCTCTCTCTGTCTCTCTCTCTCTCTCTCTCTCTCTCTCTCTCTCTCTCTCTCTCTCTCTCTCTCTCTCTCTCTCTCTCTCTCTCTCTCTCTCTCTCTGTATATATATAAGCCACGTCGAACTTGTGCCAACTGTGCCGGTACTGGCTTCGCCGAAGCTCCGAGTGCGGCGACCAATCTCGATAGTTCCTAGCAAGATGATGTCGGCATGAAGTAACAAAATCGGTGCCTGTGGCTTTGTGCATATTCACAATATAAACCTCTCTCTGTCTCTGCCTCTCTGTCTCTCCCTTCTCTCTCTCGCGTCTGTGCGCATCGCATTTTGGCTTCTGCGCGCAGCATGTCCCAGTGAATGGCTGATAGGGTCGAGGCACTCGGTGAAGGGTTTACGGGTTGATGCATTCCTGCAGACTTTGGGGCTTATGCATTCCTCTAGACTTTATCGTGACGAGTTTCTTGTTCCGGGGCTTCGTGAGCTGTTTGCTGGTGGGATATGACTCAGTTTCTATGCCGCAACCACAAGACTCGAACCCCAGCACCAGTGGACTCAGAAGCCCTGTGCCGGCAGCCTTCGAAGCGTTCAGATTCTTAATCTCGAAGCCCTCTATCCCTTCACATCCCGGGTTTCGGGGTTTTGGAATTATCTTCGGGAAAAGGTCTTACTCAACCTGGAAAGCTTTAACTTTCCAAAACTTGGAACTCGAGCACTGCGCCCATGGATGGGGTCCGATGAAGTATGCCGGAGGCGCGTCGGTTCAGGGTGTTAAGGTTTGCAAGGGGTTTCTCGTATTCTTTGCTTGTGGGGTTTGGGGTTTGTGACGAGTTGAGGCTTCGGTGTGAGGGGCCCAACCCCTTCAGCCAAGAAGATGCAACGCAACAACGCGATACTGTAGGCTTTGAATCCTTCGGCTTTACCTTCGCAGGGCTTCGGCCCCACAGGCCGCAAGAGCGGATTGCGAGTTTGAGGTTTTCCGGGGTGGAGCCTTGATCATGTCTGTTGCGAGGCAGCCACCTGAATCCGTAAACTCCCTGAGACAGAAGAAGCCTTCAAATGTGGGAGTCTCGAACGTAACTGGCGTAGCAGGATCTGTAAGGAAGCCTTCATAAGGTTTCAGGCGCCGTAAAGACCCGACCCCTTGTAAAGGATTCTGCACTATCACTATAGGAGTCCAGATGTCTGTATTTTGCAGGATCCATCTTTTGGATCTTTGAAGGGTCTGATCCTCGAACTTCCCACAGGCGACGAGGAACCGGAGGCGCACAAGGCGATCTACGCCGCCCTGGCATTGCCAGCCGCCGGCTCAGAGTTGGGTGGTTTGCCGTTCGCACTGGGGCTTGTGTGAAGAGTTAGCCTACCTTTTGCAGCTTCAGCTCTAAATTCTATAAACTGTACACCCCAAACCGCGAGCTTTTCTTAGGGGCTCCTGACTTCGTGCCGAGGCAGCCTAAGCTTGACGAAGAGCTGCCTGCCGCCGAGGTCCACTTGGCGGGCCCTCAGGACGAGGAGACCTTGCTGCGGCCTTGGACGGGAGGGGCGTTTAGGGATATTTTAGGGTTTCGGATTCGGGGCTGAGGGCTTATTTGGGTTTTAGAGTTTGGGTCCGAGAGGCTTTAGGGATGCCTGCAGGCCTGCAGGTGGGCATTGGAGCAAGGCCTTGGGACTTGGGGGATGCGGACTTTGGAGTGTCCGAAGTTACAAGCCAACTCCCCTTCCTGGCTCTCAGGGATAGAAATCTGAACCCGAAGAGAGGGGGCACAAAACACTTCAATCCGAGTAGTGCTGCACAGTGCCCATGAGGGACCTCCTCTAGAAAACCCTCCATGAACCAGTAGGGTCTTACCCCGAGGTTTCTCGAACTAGGGGGTTCTTGTTAATGGATCCTGATAACTTGTATGTGCAGTGTACAGTCTACAGTGAGGGCCATCATTTTCTGACTCCCACCTGCTTCAGGGCACGTGCAGTGGCTGGGGACCTCCCGGAACGGCTGCGCGTGAAGGCCAGTCCTGGCTCTCCCCAAACGTACTGGGCATAGAGCACCTAACCCTCGAAGCGTAAGCTTGACGCTACACCTTCTAATAGAAAGGTCGATCCCCCCTAAACACACAACCCTAGACCCAAGATGCAGGGCCTGACCAGTCGCCAGCTGGACAAGGACGTAGGTTGAACTGTGCTCGATGGGTTTCGAACGTCATGCGAGCTGGGTATTGGCCAAGACTGCCAAGAGTTCAGACACTTAACAAGCGGGGGTAGAGGGAGAGAGAGAGAGAGAGAGAGAGAGAGACAGAGCAAGGAAAGCAACCCGAATCGTCACTGCAACTGTCCTCAAGCGGGCCAGCTGCTTCGGGGAGATCCCCGCACAGCCTTTGAAGAAGAAACGAATCTATCGACGAAGCCTTGGCGCTGTTGTAGAGCAACAAAAGCCCTAAACCCTAAACCCTTTAACTCTGAAACCTATAGACACCCAGACCGCCAGAACCTCGCAGTCCCCAAGCGAGCATCAGGCGGCCCTGGCCTGGGCGCGCATACTTCGAAGACCGGGGCGAGGCGAACGACCACCGTTGGGGAGAGCAGAAGGGAGTTTGCCTGGGGGAGGTTGTCGGTTAGAGGTGCTTGGACTTCGGGCGTAGGGACCAGAGGGTTGAGGAGTGTATGGAGTTGAAGTGGCTTCGCCGGGGCACAATGGCCAGCAGGAAGCAGTGCAACCTGAAGTCCAGAAGCTACTCTAAACTCTAGACTCTGTCAGCATCACACGCCTCTGCACCGGTCCGGAACTGCTAAACCCTACACCGCACTTTTGCGTACATTGCATTCACCAGCCTGCTACCTTAAGAATGCTAGCGGCCAAGGCTTAAGCTGTGTTTCAAGCCACGCAATTCCAAGCCCCAGGCCCTGAACCTCACGCAAGACGGGGATCATAAGAGGGATCCTTTGATGAAGGCTCGTATGAGGGGCCTTTAATAACCAAGTCCGCATCTCACCGTACAAAGCTTCATAACACCATCCAAAACCTGATACGAGATTTTAACATAGCGCCTCTGACTGGATTTCGGGGGCCTTGCAGCGGTTAGCGGTCGAGTGCTCAGATGCCACGCGCGCGGAGACTTTGGAGTACGAGGTGGCGACTTCGAAGCTCAGAAGGCCGGAGAAACGGGTGTTTGTGCACGGTATTGCAGGGGGTCTATTGGGGGCTGATAGGGTTCTGCAGAGATTCCACAACAGTTCTACGAGGGGCTTTCAAGGGTATGATATGTAACGGCTTGAGGCTGCTTTTTTGTGCAAGTTTAGAGCTCAGGTCTTTGGGCTTCTGGGTCTCTGGGAAATCCTAAGCCCCTTCCGAGCTCCCCAAGAGCTCCACAGGAGCGCCTGGATTAGCGAACCTTTTGCGGCTTTGGAGCTCTCGACCGCCGGGAGCTCGGACCAGGGTTTTTGCCATGTCATGGGGTCTTAGGGCATATGGTTCAGTAGTACTATGTTATAGGGACTATAGGGACTATAGTATAACTATATGGAGTCTTAGGGCTTATTCTGGCAGATACTGATGCGGGGACTATGAGGGGGGCCTTCGGAAATTGAGGCGGGAACTGCGCCCTTCTTCGCTGGTCTTACCTCCTGGTTACACAATCTCAAGCTGGCAGGAATGCCATGCCCCCGTAGTCCGCAGTCCCTCTGCCCTGAAGTCACGACGAAGCCAAGAATTTTCTAAGCATGCAAAGCCCTCAGCCAGTATCGCGCGCTTTCCCATGTTTCTGGGCTGGTTTTACAGGGGTTTGTGCTGTTTTCAGGGGTTTTAATCCGGGCCAAACGCCCTGTGCAGCGCTTTGGCTTTGCGGGGTCGAAGAAGCTGCAACTTGCTTGCATTCCTGCGATTTGTCACACCCAGCACTTTCCGTCCCAGCCTCTGGCGGTCCTTAGCCCCCTTAGATTCTTAATGACTCTCATTCCAAAAGCCTAAGCTTTTGGACTTTGCCCAACCTTAAACACCAAACCCTTAGACCCTAGCCCTGAACACTTCAAGTCCTGCACTCCGAAAGCTAGTCCGAGCCTTTCTTTGTGCCTGACTTTTCGCCGAGGTTTGTCGGGACTCCCTTGGACTAGAGAAGCCGCACGGCTGCGCAGTTTGGGGTTTAGTTGTATCTTCAGGGAGGCTTCCAGTCTTTCGCACGCGGGGCTTCAGCTTTGTTGAGATCGTAAAAGTTACTTTGCAATGTTTGGCGGGCATTTTGTTTGTTGAGTTGGAATCTTTGCGGGTCGGTGCAGGGTAGTTCACCGGGTGTTCGCAGGGTTGATGAAAGACCATCAGAGCTAGTACCATTCAAATCACAATCAAATTAGAGTTCTTGCTTGAAGTTCCCCAGCTCGGCTAAGGATGGCAGACTCAATCTGCCTCGTTCTCTCGGAGGTGCTTCCGGGAATTCCTCTGCACTTGATTCGAATCATTGTTCCTCCGTGAGTCTTCGACCATACCCAAGAGGAAGCTGCTTAGCGAGTGCTTGGGCTATCCAGCAAGACCTCGAAACACCCTAGCAAAGCCTGCTGCCACCGACAACAATCTACCGCACTGCAAGTATCTTGAAGTACCATCTTCTAAACCCTAAACCCTTAAAGCCTGAACCCTACATCCAAAACCCTAAACCACACTACAGTGTCAGCCCAACTCGCTGCAGGCAGCGCGGCAGGCGTCCCCGAGCTCCTCGCGGCAGCTCTGGATGGCCAGGAGTCTCAGACTCCACCGGCCTTCCATCGTCCCTACTCTACTACAGAATTGTACATTGTCGTATATTACAGTTTCTTCTAGTACAGTTTTGTATTGTGTAGTCTTAATATATTATAGTATATTCGAGTATATCATCGTATAATAGTACATCAATATATTTACATACATTATAGTGCAGCATTGTACATCCGTATCAAGGATCCCTCCAGACATCCAATTTCTCCGCTAGACTTGCTGGGCAGTATACGCTGACAGATACTTCAAGATACTAGATGCGTTCATGACTTGGCGGGGATCTAACGAGAGGTGATTGCAGGAGCTACATCGCACTCATGTTGACCCAAGCAATAATGGGCTTGCATGAGGTGATGTTGGATCTCGCCCATTGGCACCAAGCCAGGGGGGATGAGGCACAGAAACGGCTGATTTGGCGTTTCGGGTTAGGGCTCTGGGGATTACGAAGGGCTTTGGAATTTTGTGTTTCTGTCCTCCGGGTCAAATGCTTTTCTGGTTCTGATGTCTCAGGTTGAGATGTGTTGGTGCAGGGCAATAGTGTCGCACAGGGTACATGGCTTTGGGTGTCGGAGAGCCTTCACGTCAACCCGCCCAAACCAATCGGTGCATGTATTTCTGTGGTGACAAGCCAGAAATCTTGGACTCTCAGACTTTGCCCTAAGACCAAAGCTCCTGAGCCTTTTCGTGTGAAGGCAGAGGCCAAACTCCTGGGACGACTGGCGCGTGCCGCGCCCCAGCAAGCGCCCCAGAAGAGACTTTTTGAATGGGCTTAGAGACCTAAGTCCCAACCCTCTTTTGCATGCAAACCATTCCAGGAGGACCCCTAAGGCTCCGACCACGATGTTTGGAGCTGGAGAGGAGTCAAACTCAAATTATGCACCGTGCTGTGGTGAAGAGTCGCGCACCCCAACAGTTGGAAACCCCAAGACACCTTAGAGTCGGGCGGGGGTTTCAAGACCAGACCAAGAAGCCTTTATATTTGGAGGGGCCCCTGTAACAGTTGCTGCTTTGCTACCTTGCGAACAAGAACTGTAAGAGATTGTAGGAGTGACAAATCCCCTGAAACCCTTGATACTCATTGACCCTCGTCCCTCGCTGCCAGGGAGCGAAGGGACCCACGCGTTGTGGACCGCTTCTACGGCTGGCGCTTCGATACCGAGCCAGGTCTTGCAATCCTCCCCGAGGTTTTTCTCGGGGGGTTTGGGGTGACAGGATAGGACTTTAGGGCTTGAAGGAAGTGCAAATGCCAAAGGGGTCTTAGCAACTCTGCTGGGCTTTCTAACCTCAAGCCCTCAGCCTCCAAGACCAGGGTTGGGCTTCGAGGGTTAAGCTCGAGGGATGGTTGGGATTCAGAGTTGAGGGCTTAGAGCAGAAGATGACCTCCACAGGCACGCTAACTGACGCAGCCCCAAAGTACCCCTTCTGAAGTTCTGAAGCGTTTCAGACACCCTCATAGTACCTTTGCGCAGCATTGCCTGGCGAAGCCTGGAAGCTCAACGCAGGATTACAAGCGACCCATCAATCCATCCACAGATCAGGGACTCGTTTCCTCAACTGTCGTCGTCGTCGTCGTCGTTGCGAGCAACTTGATGCAGAGCACCGCCAAACTGAACCGACCGAACTCGAGTTTGACGGGCGCAGTTTTTTGGAGTTACGGGTTGAGGGTTTGGAGTTAGTTGATTCGAGATTTCGGTTTGGGATTGCAGGCGTTGAGGCTATTACGATTGGCAGAGGGGGTTGCGCTGCAGTGTACCCGCGACCCCTGACCGCAATCCCGTGGCGTCTACTTCAGTTCTTAGCATGGCACCGGCGGCAGGGTAGCTGCTGCACGTAGTCGTTGTTGGAATACTGCAAGCATGGGAACCACGATTAGTTTTGCAGGCCTAGTGTCGGTCTCTAGAGCCTTCACTGTGCGCTTTCATGGATATTGCTCGGTGCAGCGTTTTGCTTCTCCAGGTGCTACATGAGGTGCCCTGGAGTCGTGGAGTATGTGCCAACCCCGAACCTCAAGCTTGCCAAAGAAGAACCCAAAACCCTCCGGTCGCGTTGCGACGGCTTCTTGGACTCTATACATGCTCTCGCGAAAATTTAAGAGCAATTCCTCACCCCCGTCTGACATGAGTCCAGCTGCGACTGCACTCGACAGCTCGGAGGCTTTGGCTTCCACTACCCAGTAACACAACAGCCTAGCCCCAGCAGCAGCAGCAGCAGCAGCAGCAGCAGCAGCAGCAGCAGCAGCAGCGTTGACAAGACTCTGGAAACGGGCCTCTGCCTGTAAAGCTTGGCTGTCACCATGGCGGCCATGACGTCCGCCTCTTTCCAGCAGATGGAAGATGCTCGCACGCCAGGCCCCGGTTGAGTTTTTCGGGCTGAGAGCTTCAGAGAGGGATTCGAGTAAATTTAGGGGTCTTGAACTGGGTTCTACTTGGGTTATGAGAGGCTTTACCGGTCTGCAGAAGACTCGGGCAACCTTATTTCGAGGTCGAGGTCCGTTTTAGCAGGACCCTACTGACCAGAGTCCCGCATTTTCGGAAATTCCCATTTGGGCTTGGGGCTTGAACTTCAAGACCGGGGGCTCCAAAGAGAGTGGCGAAGTTGGGTGCGGGGAGCGAAGCTGAGAAAGATTGAGAGACAGAGGCGGGAAGAGAGTGAGAGAGATAGATAGATAGATAGCCAGGGAGGTCCAGGCGGGTACATCGATAGAAAGATGGATAGATAGAGGTGCAACACCTGTCGCACCGAACTGAGAAAATCCAGAGGGTGGTAAAACGTTCGCAGAGGGTGCTTATCCGTGCGAACACTAGAGAAGTTGAGAACGCGCGGGAAACCCATAAGAGGGACTAGAAAGAGTGAACGGCTTGAAGCGATCTAGACGAGGTGAGACATCGGCGCAAGGCAGACCAGCATTCATGTTGCGCAGTACCTTGCGCCACATCCCCACATCAGCTGTGCCGGTCTGGTTCTGAACATCGCCCAGGAATCTTCAGGAAGCATCTCGTTCTTCATCAACTCCCAGCCACGTCTTACTAGAGCAGAGCATGCTAAACAGCAACCACAAAACCGCCTAGCGGACGCACATACAGCCCGCCAAATGAAGTTGAGGACCCCTAAGGTTCAAAAGCTTCATTTTCGTCGTTCAAGCACCTTCAGGGGATGCTGTGGTTCCCCAGCGTGTGGCATCAGCGCGTCATTTTCGTGCTTTGATGCAGAAGTGCCTGAGACGAACAGTGTTATTCTACATCTGCTGGTTTCGATGGTCTTGAGCTGAGCAAGGCTTTGGGTTCTGGGCCCAAGGTTGAGGGTTGGTGTTGCGAAACCTACCCAGATTTCTGGCTGGATTTGATCGCGATGTCAGGGTCAGCCACAGCCGAACCCTAAACTCCTGAATACACCCCAGCCCTCAGGCCCAAGACTCAGAGAGTCAACCTGTAAGCCGTGTTGAAGTCAGGTCGAGCTCACGCGGGCTTAAGCCGCGAGGGTTGGTAAGGGCTGCACAGGTAAAGGTTTCAGAAAGTAGGCCCTGCTTTCCAGAATGCAAGCTGCAAAACTTTCCACAACTCCCAACGCTACACCCTCAACTTTAAACCGTAAAGCCCCAACCTCCACCCCCCAAACTTCAGAGCATCAAGCCTCGAGTCGAAAAGGTGTCCTGATGAAAGCCCCCAACCCAACACTTATGCAAGCCCTTGTGGCATTCTGAAACCTTCATACGCTGAGACATCTCGTTCAAACCTGGAAAAGTTTCACTAGTTGACCACTTCTTCTAGCACCCGCCGCCAGCTGAGAGGGTGCGAAGGAGAGCACTGAACCCTCCGCTGGGGGTTCAGGGTTTCGGAGCCCCACTAAAGCCCGGTAAACCGACTCCAACCGACCCAACCCTGCTCCGGCACCGCTGAGCAACCTAATTGGGTTCAACCTTAAACCCGAGACCCAAAAGCGGTCCGAAGCAACGCTGTTGAGGAATCTTCTCCTGAAGCGTCGGGAATGGTCGGCGCAATGCTGCCCCTGGTACCTTGTCGGTTTCCGAATGTATTGTGGGATCAGTCCTGGTGTCAGTCTGGTGTGGTCTCATGCATGTTGTGGCAAACACTTGCAAGTGTGGTCATGATTCGTATCGTTTGCGGCTTCTGTTTCCACGTCCTTCTTCGTTTTTTCCTCACTACTGAGTCACTTCTGTGCCTCCTAAAGTTAAACCCTAATGTGCAGATAAATCTGAATCATCACGATCATTCCAAAGCTCGGGACACTAATATGGCACTACACAGCAGGATCCTTGGTTTTCGGATTTCGGACCCCGGAAGAAGACCCTCGTAACAGCCCGTCCGAACCCTGTACACACTCACACAACATACCAGGACCCAACTCAGGGACCTCCCCCTGTTTCGGCTCAGAGTAACTTGTCTTCGGGATGCTCAGATTTCGGGCAGCCTTCTTCTTGTTGAGGTAGGGCTGTATGTCCTTCATAAGGGTAGACTGTCGCATTATGGTTCCTGAACAATGAGGTTTGGGACTCTGCTGGTAGCCCGAATGAGCCCTGAGGCCTAAAGCCTCAAACCTAAACCTCCCAATCCGAAACTTCCTGAAACGCCCAGGTGTCCTTTTGCAGCCTGTTGCGAGCTGCTGCTGCCTTTGGGGGTTTTGGCTTTGCTCTGGTGGGCCAAGTCTGAGTGTGCCAGCAGCTTGCCTATTATAGTGCGTGTGTGTGCATGCATATTCATACATCTATACACATTAGTTTTTATATATATATATATATATATATGTATATGAATATATACACATATATACACGCTGTATAATATATACATATCTAACTGTCCTTAGGGTTCCTCATCGTAATCATAGGATACTATACGCCGAAATACCAGTGAAATCATTAAGGCCTCAGTCCTAAGCCTCAGCAGAATATTTGAAGATGGGGGCATCATGGCATCCACGGAGCATCTCAACGTCAACTTCATCGGGGAACATAGCTGTACAAGGTGGCAAGTTTCTAGGCTTGGGTGTATCCCTTGTTGGAGATCCTCACAGAAGCCTGAATAATCAGCAATACCCTTCCCTCATGTGGTCAATATAAGTATACCTTAGAGCACCCACCAAAGCCCATAGTCCAATTTTCCGGCCTCTTTTCATGATGCGATCCTAGACCCTGAACTGTTTTTCCACAAACCCTAGACATCCCCAAACCCAAACTGGGGAGGCAACGGCCAATGTCAGCTGCCAGTCCTGGAGGGCTGGGGTGGCCACATGCCAAAGGACAATCACAGCGTCATTTGCGAAGAAGGCAGGGCACATTTCGGATGTCTTAGTTTTCGGGTTTTGGGTTTTACGTAATGCTGCTATGCAAGCACTCTGCTTGATGTTGTCACACTGACGTCCTAACTTCAATCGACATCCATCCCATATTATTTCTCGTTTGGCAAATGCATCACTTCAATCGCACCAGCATACTAGGCCATACCCTATCATGTCCGCCGCACGATTGCTGACCGAAGAAAGCCGGCCAGCTAAACACGTTCTAGCCCCAAGCCCACAACTCCAAAGCTGGACACACCAAGCATGAATGCGGAAGAGCCTCGAGCCCTCGAAGCCCCAACTCCCAGTGCCTGAGGCCGGAGTAGAGGCCTCCGACTGCTCCAAACAAGATCTCCCTCTGAGGGGCTATCAAAACGAGGGTCCTCCGTTGTTCTTCCAGTGATGCCGTGTTTTGGGGACCTGCGAGAAAGGCCAGGGCCCAACACCCGAAAGCCCTTACTTTGGGGACCAACACAGTGCAGTATACACAAGCAAAATGTCTCTATTTACAGCCCCTGTGCCACCTTTTAGTCCCGAAGCAGTCTTAACTCTGTGCAGGCCTGCTTCTCCGAACCGATGGCACCGGCTTTCAGCATCGATCCTCCTGTGACACCTGGAGCCAGCACTTCGAGCAGCCTGTGCATCTTGAAATGAAGTTGCTTCGGGCTTTTTAGGGGTGAGTAGGATATAGGGGTTGAGGGGTTTTGGATGTTTAGAGCTTGGTGTAGAGCTGTAGGGTTCAGGGCTCAGGCACTTCGACAGCAGTCTTTCGGCAGCTTGCGCGGGCGACCTTCGGTTGAATCTGTCGTTTAGTTGATCAGTACAGCCACTGGGAATGTTCAACTTACATAAGAGTCAATTGGGAGTCTTGGTCTTGTTATTGTGGCTGCTGGTGCCATGGTGCTGCAGCTGCTGCGGCTGATGATGACGACTGCTGTTGTGATTGTGCCGATCCTTTAAAGTCCAAGGCTAGTTGTGGATCTTGTAGTTTACTGGCCCTCGCCGCACATTTTCTCCAGGCCCAAGGCCAATCCCTGAAACCTCGCCGTCACGGCCGGGACCAGGCCCCTCGTCAGCATCCTCGCTTATCTCCACTGGACTGGCGAGCTCTCCGGCTTGAGAAATCTGCGGAATGGTTTAGGGTTTAGGGAGCTTCGCATGCTTGCGGTGAAGGGAGTCTCAAAGTTCGCTGACTTCTTGCTCTTAGGCCGGAAGGGCGTGAAGTTTTTCCCCCGAAGAGTTTGAGACGCGTCCTGAAAACTTGACTCACCAAGACTCAGAGCATTTCCATCCTCAAGATGCAAGCCCCGCAGCCATTCTCGAGAGCTCTCAATAGTGAGTACCTGATATTCGGGGGGGGGGGGGGGGGCAGCCAGTTCTGGATTCCAAGCACTCTGCCGTGACGGCCCCACAAGGAAAACCTACGGCCAACCGAGATGAGACTGCGAAGTAAGTTAATGGGTGCATTCTAACAATGTTTCGAAGAGCACAGTACACGTAGAACTATTCATCTGCAGAAGAGCATAAAGTCAAGTTGATATCATGCGCGGAATTATTACTTTCAATACACAACTACTATCATGAATCTGATTACTGGCGGTTTGTGACAAGCCCTGCACTCCAAAGCTCTGAATCCTGCATGCCTAAAACCCCACACCATAGCCTGAATCCCTAAAGCCCCGAAGAAAAGCCATTGAAGACATTGTAGTTTTCTATCAGCATGTATGCGATCAGCGACACTTTTAACCATTCTGGGGCTGATGCGAATTGCTTCTGTTAGAACGACCATCATTGTTCTGGTCATGCTTTCTCCTTATCACTGTTGCTACTACATACTGCCACTATTATCATGTTATGACTTTGTTCTTACTATTCTTATGGTTCTCATTACTCGTATTATGCTTATTAGTTATATTATTCTTATTGTTCTTATTATTCTTATTATTCTTATTGCTCTTATTGTTCTTGTTTCTCTAATTATTCCTATCAGGCCTTTGGGTTCTTTTCTCGTTTTTGAGGCGCCTTGCGCTGGCGGCGGAGCACCCCTCGGATGTGCCGAAGCTCGAGAAGATGCGCCGGGGGCCCAAGGGTTCTATGAAATCTCAGTTTTTGGTGTTTAGGGGTTCAGGGTTGAGGGGTTTGGGATTTAGGGGTTTAGGGCTTGGAGTTCTATGAAATCTGAGTTTTTGGGGTTTGGGGGGTTTAGGGGTTTGTCTTGGGGCTCAGGGTGATGGTTCACTGGCAGGGTGCAGGGTTTTAGGGTTTAGGGTTTGAAGGGTTCAGGCTTTAAAGTTCACGGCTTCCTGCAAAGCAGACCAGCAACACCTCAAGTTCTACACCCCAGTTGAAGCCCAAAGCCTTGAAACCTGAAAAGCTGGGGCTGTCGTGCGCCTGCTTGTTTTGGATTTTGGACATTCTACTCAGCGGGGCTATGGGGTCAGGGTCTTCTGATTCTTTAAGGTCCCCTCTATGCGACAAGTTTGCATCGCAAGGCCAGACGATCACAGAAGAATGGTTTGGTGACTTGTCGATGGAGTACCTCGGAAGATGGAGGGGTCCTTTCTGCATGCGTTTGGCCACCACTTGAACACTGCTTAGGCTTGACGGCTTGGGGTTACTGGCTTTGCCACCCGTCACTTCCGGAAGCCAATAGTTTCTTGAATACACCCAGCCACCACCTGCTTTTGATCTCTTGGCTGGGGTGCTTCCGAAAGGTTTTTCGGAGGATGCTGAGGCCAGATATCTGCTGGAAGTCGGAAGTGTACGACTGTGAATGTACTACTGTGAATGCGAGGATTTTGAGGGGTGTTCAAGACACTTCGGGTTGATGTCTCTTCACATAGGATCACAATTCCAAAGTTGCAGTCGGTAGATTCCAGGCTTTTCGCATTTTTTTCAGCCTTGGGTGGTCTTGTCTTCGGTGGCTTGCCGCCACGAATTCTGTAGCTAGAGAGTTGGGACTGTATGGTCTATTGCAGGATTCTGAACCACCAGACTGTAAAATCCCAGGTAATGCTACTAAAGTATACCCCGACACCTAGCATCCAGTCCTATAGCATTAGTGCCGCCAGGGTCTTTTAGACTTGATGCTTGACATTTGGGAGTTTCCGAGAATTAGGGGTACCTTATTTGGGGGTCCTTATGATAAGGCTGATAAGGATTAGGGTGCTATATAAGGGTCCCCTATTTATGGAAACTCCCATTTGTGACCTTTGCAAGGGTTCCCAAACCCTGGAGTCCCTGAACTTCTCGCCCCCGAAGTCCACTGTCTTGTTGGAAGCCCAAAACCCAGACTCTACACCTAATAGAGAGGCCTAAATAAGTACCAATACTATTTTGGGGGTTCTTTTTACAACTTTACTATAATGGGCCCCACACCCTACTCTAATTATTAAGGCCCCTATATTAACTGCAAGCCCGGCCTCAAAACAGCCAAACCTGGAGTCTACGACACAAGACTCTAAAGCTTGAGGCTCAAACCGCTATCCCTGAAAGGAACATTCCCTGCATCCCTCTGGAAAAAGATCTCCTCCGCGGGCTGGAAAAATTGATGAAGCAGAAAACCGCCTCTTTGATCCATTTTGGGGTTTAGGGTTTAAGTTTCAGGGTTTAGGTTTGCGGGTCTAGGCTTCAAGGAGAACCGTCGAGTCAAGGATTACCGCGGATGTAGTGGTCAGCATCAGGCCGTGGCATTTGGATTTACGGTTTCAGGGGCGGCAAGGCTTCAAGGTTGTTGACTGTCTTGTTCGTTGCTGCAATGTGTGCGTGCGCACGCGGGTGTGTACTTGAGTGAGTGGGCAGTGAGCAATCCCTTTCCTCCACCTAGTCGTTAACATGCTATTTGTTCCAACTCCCGTTAGTAGTTGTTCTTGCGCTGGTGGTGGTGGTGGTGGTGGTGGTGGTAGTGATAGTCCTGGGAACGGCAGGCTGCGGTGGACGATATGTGGTAGTGGTAGTACTGATCCTTCTGTAGCCACTATTGGGGCTGCTGCTCCGTTTTCACCAGTACCACGATTGACTATAGGAGTCGCCTCAGCCTCTCGTTTGGGAGTTTCAGAGCAAGAGAGGAGGCCCCATCATAGCCCAAGTGTTTCGGGTTCGGAACAGGTTTCGGCGCTTGCCGACCCGTTGCTTTCCCTGCCGAGGCAAATTCAAGCTTGCCGTGCCACTTGGCCGTGACCCTGCGCCAGAAATGCCCTTTCAAGCGTCGGGGGTGGTTTTAGCTGAGGCATGAAAATCCGAATTGTAGAAAATCCTAGCATCCTAATTAGAGCTTAAAGTCCCTATTCCCATCAAAGGAGACTCTGAATAGTAACACCTCCTGCAATGCCTCCAAGGTGGTTTGGGCCGGAAGGCGTATGTCGTGGGTTGAAGATGTACCTACGTCTCATCTCCTTCTATTGCTGTCGCAGTCGCTGTTGACGCTGTTGCTGTAGCCGCCGTTGCTGCTATTGGAACTGCCCACTTTGCTACTTCAGCACCTGAAGCGGGACTCACTCGACCACCCTGTTCAAATATTTGCTGAACTTCGAGGGGCCACCAACGCCTCCTCAACTGTTGCTCAACCAGAGCTGGCAGAATGTTGATGCTATGATTCCCACAAACACCGGCCTGAGCCCCACACCCCGATCTGCGCTTTCACAGTTTCCTGGGCTGACCCAAGCCGTGCCGAGGTCTCAAACACAAGACGCTCCTCGGGCCTTTATCAGCAACTCTTTGTGTGAGCAGTCGCATCAGCAAAAGCCGTCCTTGCAGTTTACTAGCACTTCGAATACTACATCGTCGTTGTCACCGTGCTGATATGTATATCACTGAGGAAATAGCTCCCCTTTCTCGGCACCATTACTATCATCACGATCGTCTTGTCAATGTTCGTGTCGTGATGATTGCCCTTGTGATTGGTGTTCTCGCTGGCCTTGCCCGTGGCATTGTGATCACCTTATGAAGTAGTGCCATACTAGTCGTAGGTCTGAAAGAAGCCTCTGGTGGTTCCTTCAGCCTGTGGGCACAAACGAGCCTTCAAGATCGTTGTCGTCGTAGCTGCTGGCAAGACCCAACCACCCACGCAAGGAGTCCTCCGTACCCTGAACCCTTTCGTGTCGATTCGATTTATGAACCAACGAAGCCTCAAGCCGGGCAACCCTTTGTAAACAAACAGATAGCACCCCGAACGCCTTCCAAAGAAGCATCTTAAACACACACACCCGCAAGGAACCCTGGGGTGCTCCCGGGCTTCGCCAACCTCACTCATCCTCGGATCTTCACTGGCGCCGAGTTGGAGAAGTACTTGGACCAGGCTGGCTACTCATCAACTCCCTCAACCGAGATCCCAAAACCAGGGGAGGCAAGCTGGGGCGGTGATGCCTCTAGCGAAGAAAAGGGAATAAGGGTGCCCTAATGCCGAACCTTCACGTCGAAAGGGCCCGACAAGAAATGCTATGGGAAACCACTCTGATTGTGCTCGCAACGATCGTAACTGAACCCTGTATAACCTCAAGCCTGCAAGCCCCCAACCTTCATGCCTAGTGTAGACCCCTGCTTAATCAATCACCTTCCTGTACCGGTCTTTCTGGGAAGCTTCCTGAAAATCCTGAATAATCGAAGCCATATCCTAATCAGAGGTGTAGCCGCACCCTAAACCATAAACCGTGGTGTAGCCGATCTGAGAGCAGGAGAACTATGGCTCTCCCAGCGCCCCGCGGCTCTTCGGCGCTCTGCTTTTCAATTCCGTCGGTGGGGACGGCGGAATGGGCGCCACGGGCAAGTGGGACCCCTGGGCGGCAGAGTTGCTTGTGTTTGGATCTTGCCATGGAGGCAGAGGGCCTTGGCATAATGGTAGGGGGCCTGAAAAATTAGAATAGGGTTTTGGGGGGGTTCCTTATTGAAGTTCGAGTGCAGCATAATATAGCACCAAACCCTCTTCGAAACATTATCTATGGTTTGTCATGATCATCGTCTTCTTCGTCTCCGTCCTGAGCCGTCGCCTCGTCTCCACCATTACCATCACGATCACAATCGACACCGTGAAGGATAGCTGTGCCGATGAGGAAGACGAACATTATGCTGAAAACAGGAAGGTGACCGCGGCGATGCTTGCTACAGCTGCTGTTGCTGCTGCTGACGGTGATGAAGACGAAGAAGACGATGATGCTGTAGATGATGATGATGGTGATGATGATGATGATGGCAATGATGGTGATGGCGATGACGGCAGTGGTGGTAGTGCTGCTGATGGTGGTTGTGAATATGTTTGAGGAGAGCATGAGGCATGTAGCGAAAGATGCATACAAAGAAAATACCCAAGATCTGGACGTATCTTGGTGCCAGAAACTTGAAAAAACAACTTGGGGTGTAATCCGGCCACGAATTTTAGATATCTTTCATTCTTGGCTATCGTAGGGTAGACAGGACGACCCGAACCAATCACACGTCTTTGTCTTCGCATCAAGCAACCTTCCACTTCCGAAATTCCCGTCTGAGGACTACAGCATTCGCCTGAACGTGTCGGCAGGCGACGGCATGTGCCAATCACAGCTGTTGGTCCTATTGGCCTGACACTCCCAAACGAGATATCCGAGTCTCATGAACTAGGGAACCTGAGCAGCAGGATCGCGAATGTGACGACCCCTAAACAAGGCATTCCTGGGCGAAAAGTTAGACAATGCTTCACGCATTTGTGAAACGGAGCTCCGAGGGACCTACGCTTTACGTGTTATGCATGACAACAAAGACCTACCATGAAGTCTTGAAGGCACCCAAATCTACACGCGAGTCCCGTCCACCAGACCTCTGGACTTGGGGTTGAAGACCAACGAGGACGAGTTTTTCCTGGGCTGTCGGGTTTGGGAGTGGTCGTACATGACTTGCACGAGCGTTTCGGTGGGTTTTGTGATGTGTAGTGAGGCAATAAGGGTTGTATTCGGGATTGGTTGGCGGAGAGCTTTAGGACCTCGAGAGTTTCGGGAGTGAGGGTGTAGGGTTTGGGGGTGTTGGGTTTAGGGATTTGGGGGTTCAGGGTTTAGGTGTCTCAGGGGTCAGGGATGGGAGGCGGTTTCTGGTAGGATTTAAGGGTTGCGGGATTTAGGAGTTTCGGCATTTCCGGATTGTTTCAGACAGCACATGCCTACAAATGAGGATTCTCAGCAAGGAAAGCGAAATGCGATATACGCCAAGCTCCTAGCTGGTGCTGCCAGCATGTCGGATCTGCAAGTGCACGAATGATGGCTGAACAGGCCTTGGTCTATCTCCGGAGGGGCACCGTGACTGCAGTGAGCAGAAGCACGGCGCTGAACTTGCATCACGCCGATTCCCAGGTCCGTGCACGACCACTAGGGCCATATTCTACAGTGGATATTCTTTGCTGCATGTGACAGTGAAGTACCCCGGGCAGTTCTCAAGACGCTCTTGTGCAACATCTGGAGTTCCTTCGCCATTGGGTCATGGCCTCAACGCCTGCAACCGTCAAGCCTAGAACCTGAATTTCGCACCGTAGCACTTCGCACTTGACCACCAGACCGTGTTGTATTGGGTCCGATACGTTTTGCAGCTTCGCGCAGATAGGAAGGACAGAACGTGGACTCTTTTTTCGGATTCGGGACGCAAGGTTTTCAAGTCAAGTTGTACGGTTGTCTGGGGTGAGGTTTTTCGGGTCTGGGGCTGGAGCTGTCTATGTTTGTTCACGTCTTGCCTTTTCATCGCCTGCGTGCGAAGCACTGAACTCCGCAAGCCGAAAGCCTAAACCTTGAAGAAGCTTAGGTCTTAAACGCAAACGACAGAAGGAACTTAAAGCCTAAATGGATTTTCAAGCTCGTTCTGCAAACCTGCCAAACCCCAGGCTTCATGTCTTTGCAGCTGCTGGTCGACCGGTACGCCATCGGCTGGCCCGGGGCAGATGTCACCGAGGAAAGGTCGATGCCCATCCTCTTGTTCAAGTAAGTATTGTTTGGGCTCTCGTATGTTTTTAAGCAGGGTTCGAGGCTTCTTAGAAAATTCTGTGGAATTTCGATAAGTTCTTCCATTTTCAGATGCGGGTCTGGGGACTCATGAGTCTATTATACTATTTTTTCAGGTTTAGGGTTTGATGGTCATCCGTGAGCCTTGGGCTTACATGTTCTATAGAGGATCTTTGGGCCTGAAGCCCCAAACCGCAAACCCTAAACTCCTTGAGCCCTCAACTTCTCAAGCCCTTGACTCTACACCCCTGGAGGAGTCAGCTCCTGCACTTCTCACAGCCAGTGGCATGGACCACATTGCTGGCAACGAGGCGCCGGCATGAAACGGGGAAACCAGAACCGAAGCCCCAAGCTCTTTAGGGGATCTACCACTACTGCTACTACTACTATTATTATTACTACTACTACGACAAGAACAACAACAACTACTACAACTACTACTACTCCTCCTCCTAATCTATCAGTGATGTAGCCGGGTTCCATACGAGTTCTGCGGCTGTCGGTGCTTAGGATTTAGGGCTCGAGGGAGGCTTTTGCAGCCCAAGCCAAGGACCCTGCTGGAACCCAAAACTTTCTTTGGCACCCAGGTTGGAGGATCACTTATGGTTCAACGATTTAGGGTTAGTGTTAATGCGTAGCATCATAAAGGACTATAGCAGAGGAGTGAATAACAAGTTGCTGAGGCTTGCCTGTTTTAGTTTCTCGATGGCCAACAGCCTTCACCTTAGCGCTTTGTTATGGCTTCATGAAAGGGGGATATAAGCACAGTCATAAGCCCTGGATATACATAATAAGGTGCCCCTAATCGAGAGCCAGGGTCCACAGGCCAAGCCCCAACCCTTCAAAGTTTCCTGTGACTTTGGACTCTCCAAACCAGCGTCTTTCAACACTGAGCGCACCACCGCCAGCCACAAGACCTCCCAGCCCCTAAACCTTGAACCCCTAAACCCGAAACCCAAGCTCTGCAAACCCTCGCACAGCTGCAGCAGGGTCAAGGGATCGTGTTGTGTTGAAAGCAGCTTTGCATTCTCCGCGAGGATTCGCTTCATCCTGACAGCTCCTACTGCACTTGCACCGTGCTTCGATGGCTATTCCTATTCCTAAGCCCTCACGGTGAGCCTAGAGTGGGGAAAAGAGTGGCAACAACAGACCCATTTTATGCACGTCCTTCAGCCGCCAAGCAATACTCCCTGAAATGCTGTCGGCAGACAATGGACACCAAAATCAAGCTTGCTGAGTATCTCCGCAACTTGGTGGAGCATTTGCGGCCCTAAACAGTTCCAGTCGATGTGGGTCACAGTATCTATTATGCAACTGTAGTCAGGGTTCCATATGTCCGAACCTCCCATCCGCGTCCGCGTTGGCGTTTGGTTCAACAGCGACATTGAGACATAACCGCATACATGCATATATGCATGCATACATACCTGCATACACAGCGCACACACACATACGCACATACATCCATGCATGCATACATACATACTTACTCGCATACCTACATACTTAGATGTAGCTTAACCGGGCTTGCCTTACACTTACCTCACCCTGCCTGGCCTTACCTTACATCACTTCACTCAAAGTTTTCGAAGGGTTTGAGATCGCCTCTTGCTTCAGGTCGTGTGTAGCCGTTCAGGCTTGGGTTCTGATGCTGAGCGTCATATAAAGAGGCCGTGATGTCCATGGTAATGACGGTCATCATCATCATCATCATCATCATCATGATCTGCTTCTTCTTCATCTTCATCACCTTCAACACCATCGTCATCAGGATCATGATCACGACCATCATCATGTCCATGAGCATGATGGTGCCGATGATGTTGATGCTGATGATGATCACTATCACTGGCATCAGGGAAGCGGGCCTCGTTGTTCGGTTTGGAGGATTCAGGTGTAAGATACGTGCGTCGTGAGTAGCTAGTATTGTCAGCCTGAGGTTCACAAACCTATGTACAGCATCACACTCACCAAAGTATCAGTCTAAGTTATTGGATGCACCACGGGCTTGCGGGCAGTTTCCAAGCGAGAAATTGTGGCCTTCATGCCGACTCCTTGACAGGCTACAGCCCGCAGTCGCTTGGCACTGTGCCCATGCCGGTGGGTGGCATCGTGGTGGACCGCCGGGGCTTCTCTTTGGAGTCATTGGGGATTTCTTGACACGTGTGCGCCCAAGGATTTTTTCATGTTTTGAGGCAGTGCTAGTTGCATTCCTGATCAACGGGTTCGAGACAGGCTTCTCGCTAGGGTCCTTGCTTCAGCATCCCCATGTACCAAGCTCCCCACCTCCTTCGGACTAGGAATCCGCTCTGTCATAATGATTTACTTGGCCTCGTGCTCTTTTGAACCTTCTTGCCCCAAGCAACCTGCGACTGTAGACCCTTTGACTGTCCGACCAAATGCTGAAGAGTTAAACTTGCCACAGCTGTGGCATGATTCCTTCCCTGCAGGACGGCTTCTATGCTCCTTGCCTACAAAGGTGCCAGGCGCATGATGAACAAATGCAACCATAGCAATGGCTGTTTTGAACATACACGAAGAATCAGATACTTGATTTGCGCATAGTAAAAGAGAGACTCAACGAGTGCTGCTGCTGTACTCCGACTGCTACTGCTACGGACTACTACTCCTGTTGCTGTGCTGCTACTAGTACTACTCCTCCTCCTCCTCCTCCTGCTGCTGCTGCTGCTGCTGCTTCTGCAACGACGACGACGACGACAACAGCTTGAGACCTCAACGGCACCGGCCTAACACAACTAATGTGAACAAATGGACACGCGATGAAAACGTAATTGCACATCAGTGCCAGTGGTGCTAGTGGCATCAGACGGGACGACAGCATCAGCATCATAGCCATGTGAGTCACTGCCAGAGCATGAGAAGTGAATTGTGTCCTGTCCTTCGGTATAGCGGGACTTAATTAGCTTGGTCGGTCGGCATATGGCAAGAACTCAAACAAACCTCTGCCCGGACCTGAACCCGATCTCAAATGCGACGCGGCATAGGGGTTTCCTGCCCATTCCAGAGTCTTCCGAAGAGATCCCGCTGTTTGGATGGCTTGATTTCCTCTGCTTCGACAGTAAAATGTCCCCGCAAGTTTAGTTCACTCCAAGGAGCTGATCGCCCTCGCATTTCCTTTGGTGTTTATCGTGGCCTTCCTCTACACCCAGAAGAAGGTCGGGGTTTGCCGGGGCTTTCGGTTTTTCGGCTTCCCAAAGAGCTGATGGAATCCGAAGCTCGACACCCCGAGGCCCAACACATCTGAAGCCTGAAGCCCTGAACCCAGAAGTCCTGAACCACCAGCCGTGAACCCCAAATCACCACCTCAGCAACCTTGCCGGGTTTCTGTCATGGCTGCCGCGACATGCTTCTGCCAAGCCCCAAACCCTGGACTGTTTTCAGTCGTGTACCCACAACCCAAACCCCTCAACCCACCGTCCTCAGGACCTTGAGGCCCCAAACCTTGAGCCCAAAATCCGTGAAATTGGAATTTTCTGTCTATAACCGCTCGTCCAACCTGCGGAGATCTACGGTCGCTCAATTCCGGAGTTTCAACTGTCCTCAACCCTTGCCTTGTGAATTTGTAGATGTCCCCCCAGCTCCAGGAAACGCTCAACCCCCCCCTGCTTGCCCTTCTTTAGTTTGGGCCTACGGGGGTTTTGTAGCAACGGACTTTGTATACGTAGTACTAAAGCTATATATCAGGGAACCCCAAGGACGCCAAGATTGCGAATGCTCCAGCCGTGTTAGAGTTGCCTCTAGCAGGTTTTGAACGAGCTCATCTCTGAGAAGGAGACGAAAGTCCGAGAAAGTCTGCGAATGCTCGGTGTGGGCAGCCCTGCAATCATCAGTGCTTTGCCAAGAAGCTGGGGTTCCTGTAAAGGGGTCCATAAGGACTACTATAAGGGATACTCTAACGGATACTTTAAGCGATACTGTAAGGATACTATGGGGGATACTATTTTATAGGGGGGGCAGGGAGTTCAGGCGTCATCTTTCAGGGCTCGCGCGTTGCATGTTACTGTTACTAGTACTGCTAATACCTTTATTATTATTATTACTACTACTACTGCTGCTGCTGCTACTACTACTACTACTACTACTACTATCACTATTACCATTATTAGTATTATTACTATTAGGATTACTACTATTATTATTCTTATTATTACTATTAGAGTGGGTTTAGTGTTTGGGATGTGGAGGACGAAGTCCACAAGCACTGTGCCATATGCGGATGACAGCGAAGGTCAAGTCACAGTGCATGAGTATGCTGATGGATCGAAAGATAAACTGATCAGCAAACGGTAGCACATAGGCAGCTAGATAGATCCGTAAGTAGATTGATAGTCACTGATAGCCCCGCACACACACACATTTATTGTTACAGATACATATATATATATATATATATGTATATATCTACGCACACATAGTATGCACGCCGTCACGCCCACATCAAGGGCAGACAGGTAGGGATGTAGACAGATGCCTAGATAGACTTATAGTTGTGTGGGTGGATGGATGGCTAGGTAGGCAAGAAGGCAAGTAGACAGACAGGTCGGTTGATGGATCGATCGGCGGTCTTGTTTTGGCTTTGCCACCTTGGATGAACCCTAAACTCTGATGTCAGGCCGTCACTGCAACCCGAACCCCTGAAGCCCTGAGCCCCATGACCTGGTAGGCTCCTGGTACCTGACCTACGGAATTATTTTTGGCATCCTCTGTGCCATCTTCGCCCTCACGGCCTCCTTCTACGTGCCTCGGCTACAGAACTGGGAAGCATGAGGTTCGGGGGTGTAGCGACTTCAGGGCTTGTGCGGTTCAGGTTTTTGAAGTCTAGGTCCTCTGTACAACCGTCACAGGGCTTGCGGGTTGAGGTATGGTTGGTGGTGGGGGTCTCGATTGTGAGCGGCCATTTCCACAGCAACTTGCATTAGAGTTCAGCGCACAATAATAGGTCCTTGGATGTGGAGCCGTTGATGGCTTGCAGATTGCTCTGGAGTCCCCAACCCCTCCCACTCCCCATGCAACTTCGACGAAGTATCAGCACCCCCCCCAAGGCTCGGCACAAAGCCACATAATCAACAATCTGCAATCAGAACCCGAATGCACCCAAGCTCGGCACTCCGCAAACCCAAGCCCTGAGACTTTTGGCGTACTAGACCCTGAACCCTGAACTCCAAACGCTCCGAGCAGGTTTTCCCAGGTTCCAGCGGAACCCTGATTTTCGCCTTCTTTTGGCTCTGGTGCATGTCCTTCCTGGCCTTCGACACTTGGTCAAACAGACTGATCGCCCTGGTTCATAGGCAATGCAGTCTAATATAATATAGTCTAATCTAATGTGGTACAATAATAGACTGTACCAATATATGACATAATAATATACGAATATAACGAGATCAGGATCAATGTGGACTTGTCTGGTTTTCGGTTTCGTGACTACGGGGTGTTGCGGTGCTCGGGAGCTAGATGCTTGCCTCAGAGCGTCCTGACATGATACCATATTTCCGAAACCCTCAACCCTAAACCGTAAAGGCCTAGACTCGGAACTGTGAACGGCTTATGCAACGAACTTAGACTCTTGTCTTTTGAAACCATCTCACTACATTCTACAGGCAGAAACGTTAGTCCAAAGCATGCAAAGACAAGCAACGATCCCGGTGCCTGAGGCCAAGCATCATGAACATCCCACAGCCCTTACAACCGACACTCCCCTATGAGCCTGGGAGAAGAATGGTATGGCACGCAGATTACCGAGGCGTGGTTCATCCACTGCTTCTTCAATCAGTCGCGCACAGGCTCTACTCGGCTCTTTCTCTTGATCTGGCGACCATGGCTTGCCTTGTTTTTCATTGAAGACTCTCAGCCTCAATCTACCATTCTGACCGTATTCACTGGGGCAAGGGTTCCCCGGAATTGATGTTAGTCTGCCTCCTCATGGCACCGAAGGCGGCATTGTCGGCATGATCATTATGTTCGCGCAATGGATCGTGCACCTGGGACGCAGTCTCAGGAGCCTGCGCTTAGCCCTGAGTAGTTCCTCAGCACTCTACATCCCTTGCCGCCCTAGACCATGTCCACAATCGCTAGTGTGAGATCTGACACCGGAAGTCCTCAACACCACATAGAACAAAGGCCACAACGCGTGAAGTTTTTCAGGAACAGCTCGGAGAGACTCGGAGCAGACCCATCTCTGCAGGTACTCCTCGCAGAACCGTGACGGTCCGCCTTCTGAAACCGTCACTTTGCTGCCTCTTGCCTCAATGTGGGGTGGAATGGCGGATGGCTTGCTATCAACGCCCAGAGCTTTCACATATAATCCGAAAGCGGCTCCAGGCTCATGTTCATGCCGAACGCCGCCTTCTGCACGGGCCTCGCGGTGCCTGGGCCATCGTGAGCTATAGAGACCCGCATCCCTAAAGTCTGTGATTTCGGCATCCTGGCTTCCGTACCTCAAGCCGTCGCCCTGATCCCGCTGTTCGTTTGTCATCGTCTTCGGATGAAGTGCAGTGTTTGTACCTTAGAGTGTGTCACTCCACACGTGGGCAGTACTGTCGCACGTGCCACAACTGTATGGTGACCGAAGACCGTGCATCAAGACCCGGGCGTAGCTGCCGACAAACCTTGGTCGGTAGTCGGGAAAAGCGCTTAAGAGCGACCCTTAACCGCCTTAATCCGAGACCGAAAACCCTAAGCCTTAACCCGAGACCGAAAACCCTAAGCTCTAAGAGCATAGCAGAGAACATAATCCCACCGGACTCACCACCGACAAAAGCCCAAGCACATGTGACTAGGACTTCACCTGAATCATGGGATGCATCTTGGCCTTCCTGTTTAGCACTCGGAGCTTACACCCTCTAACTCAAACCCCTGCTGCTCAAGGGTATGCTTCGGGGTTGAAGGTTTTGCGATAAGGCTGTTTCGGGCTTGAATAATCCGAGCACCTGCAAGGGCTCCCAATCCCCGAAACGCACGCTTAGAAGCTACTAGTTGTGTTTTCCATCATATAAGTATACCAGAATAATTGCAGTATGCCTCCCCATATTGCTTACTAAGCCCCCTCCTAAGTCCTAAGGTCTCTGTCAGCCCATCGTAGTCCCAGGTCTTGGCCAAGTTCGAGGCCGCGCGCGTCGGGGCCCAGTGGGGCAACGCCTTCATGCAGGTCGGGTCGGGGTTTATTCAGGGAATTTATTGTTTAGAGAATTGAAGGGGTACAATAATGGGGGTTCTCGGGCTCAGGATGGTATAGGGTGACTTCCGGTATGGGGTTGTGGGGGTTTGGGCTTCGGAGTCCCAGATTCTTTTGCGATTTTCCTGCACAAGACCTGCAGCAAAGCCCGAAAGCGATGACGTGACCCGAATCTCCCACAATGTAGAGGCCCAAAAAGGATTCCATGTTGTGAGGGCTTCATGAGGGTTTTCTAGAATATTCTCGTCATAAGGGTGTTTTGCCATAAATATGTGTTCTGTAAGGTTTCGGGTGCCTGAATACTGAGAGACGAGGGTTTTGGGTCGTTATCTTGTAGTTATAGCATTTCTTATCATTCCGGCACCGTTTCGGCCCAGACCTTCCATGAAGATCGAGCCGCAAGTCCTACTATAACCATAATAAGGAGCCACCAAAATAGTATACGTAATTGTATATCTAGGCCCCTATCGACCCTCAACCCCACGCCGAATCCCCGCAAGACCCCCGCACCCCGCCCCCTCAAAGTCGAAACTCCAGGAGCCCCAGGCCGAGAAAAGACAGGGTCCAGGCTTCGGAGTCTCCAGGCTCCACATTCGAAAATCCCGAACCCGAGAGACTGTGTCGATGTTTCGGTAAGTCAGGGGCCCTAGCACAGAAGCCTAAAGGATAGGATCCCCACTACCGGCGCCCAATAAAGGAGCCCCGTGATTTGAAGACACCCCCCAAGTGCTGTGGCAGGTGGCGAACTCGTCCTTTGCATCAGTTCTGGGGATGATGTGCCTTGACATCCTCTTGCAACGTGGCCGCGCAAGTGGAGCCCCAACATGGCCTGAACTTGGTAGGATCCTTATTTCAAGGATCTTTAGGTCCAAGAAGCTTGGTTTTTGGATTTTGGGTTCTTTGAAGATTAGGGCCGAGGATAATGGGAACAGGATTGTCGGGCCAAGGCAAAGCCCCTTCCAGCATCTAGGGCATGTCCGACTCGCATCCGACTGACACGGAGAACACCCTGTCGTGTTTGGGTTTTGCAGTTCGGATTTCAGGGTTTGGGGCTTGTAGGGGTAGGGGGCAGCTGAGTAAGTCATCTCGACGATTCTGTAATCCCGAAACCCTAAAGCCCGAAATCCTTGACCCTTTTGCTGCGGTTGCTGTGCAAGTAGGCTTGCCGGGGATTGAGGTGTTGTTTCAGAGGTGTGGGGGCTTCCGTGTGCAACAGCAGGTTTGGGAAGTAAGCAGGTTCTGACGTTGTAGGGCCTGTAGGGCTTAGGGTTCGTAATTTCATGTGAAGAAAGCTGCAAGACTGTTGCAGTCTCTGTCCGTCCAGGCAATGAGTAATAGGCACCTGAAGCCACGCACAAAGAACCGACGACCTTTAAGCACGAATAAGTCTCGGATGTCTTGTCAAAGTTCGGTTCTTCTTGCCCCGACGGGATTTGCACAGTAGTAGTCAGGGAGAGGTTGTGGAGACTGCGGCCGCAAATTCCGTCACGCTGCGTCTTGTGCAAAGAGCTTCCTTGGCAACTTCTACAGCCGAACAACCAAACTCGCAGACCCTAGAGTCTGAAGCATAAAGCCTAAGCCCGAAACCGTCAAAACCCCCAAACCTAAACCCCAAAGCCTTCACCCTGAACCCTCAAGCCCGCCGTCTTCGTCGGAGCGAGGTACACACTGCTTGGGTGGTATCTTGACCGCGTGGTTCCCAAGGACTGTCACTGTTAGCCGTCAGTTTCACAAATCCCGAGAGCCCAATACCCGCAGCCCTTAAAAGAGAACCCCTCCTGGGACCCCTTCATCGGATCCCTTATAGCAATATTTTTCTTATACGATATATATAAATCGTTTAGGAGGTGCTCCTGAATCAAAGGGTATCGGGCTCGCTCAGCCTCTATGGCATGGGCCCAGGGTTCCTCAACCCGGCTCCCTGAGCAGCAGAACGGGTCAAGGGCTTCGGAGACTTTGGCCAGGATTTTTAGGTTTGCAGCCTTTGGGGTTCTAAGTTTAAGGCGGAGGACGGTTTTGAAGACAGGCTGCTCCGAGTGGAGAAGCTTGGATATGTCACAGAATTGGAATGTCGGTGCTGCAGCGCCTCAACCGCAGGAGTTTGGAGTGCGCCTGCCTTTCTACTTCCCATTCCAGCGCTCTTTCTGGCAGTCGCTTTGGAGGCCCCGGTGCCCCAGAATTCTTGAAGCTTCCTCCCTACTTGAAACTTCAGCTGGTAAATTAGTCGAACAATCAGGAATAGTTCCACCAAAAGCATAAGCCTTGTCTATAGAGTCTATAGAGTGGTTTGGGCACTTCAACTACACTGGTCTCGTCAGCAGAAGCGGTTTGCACATGAAAGCTAGGCCTAACCCCACACATGACATTACACCGCGACCCTGAAGCTCCAGCCGCTAAAGCCCAAACCCGAACCGAAAGCCGAAGCCTCAAAGTCTTGAAAACCAACACCCCCAAAAAACCCAAGAGGCCTCAAACCACAGAAACGCAAACCCCAAAAGCCCTAAACCCAAAACACCTTGGCACATTGTAGTATAGTGTGGTATAGTCTAGTCTAATATAATATGACCCAATATAGTATATACTAATATACAATATTATAACCAAAAAACAATTCAGCCACCAAAAAGCTGGCAACACTCACTCCGCGCAGTCCAGCGGCCCTGGCGGATGCTGCTGCAACCGCAGAAGAGGCGCGGGCAAGCAGTCTTAACGTACATTGATGTGGGAGTTTCCGAACACTAGGGGTACCTTATTTTGGGGTCCTTATAATAAGGATCCTACGCTTTAGGGTTCTACATTAGGGTCCCCCGTTTTCGGAAACTCCCAGGTAGGGGGCCTGAGAAACTGGTGACAGTATCCCCCTTTTGTCCCGCATCAGACGATCACACACCAACACCCTAGTCTGCTTCTTGAGGCATCGACATTCTGTCTCGGTGCTCAGGGCACCAACACTTAAGCAGGGTTTTGGGTCAGGGAAGCTGACTGAAGAGCCTGGACTCCAAACCAGGGGATCATCGGACATGGACGAGGGGAGGCTGAATCCTGAGGCTCAAAGCCGACGACGAAAGCGAGGAGCTTCGCAGTCTCTCTCCCTCTCTGCCGCCATCCTAAGTCTTAAACTCGAAGGCCGACCACTATACCCGAAGGTCCCCCTTATAGGAATCCAAAGAGAACCGCCCGAAACGGACGCCCCCTTCTTGGGACACTAGGCGGCTCTGAACGGACCGGCCGCGCTTTGCGTGGGCTCCGGGGCTGCCGAGCCGGTGCCGGAGGTCCTTGGGGCCTTGGGTTAGGATCCTTTAAGGGTTTTTTTCGGGTTCCTTGTTAGGGTTCCTCTTAAGGTTCCGTTTGTTCCTCAGACGTTGAGGGGTGTCGTGGTGTAGGGTTTTTGGGGTTTGGGCTTTTTGGATTCGAGGGTTCGAAAGCAGATTTGTAGAAGCGAGAACAGGATTTTCCAGGTTTGGGACGGTTTTCAGGGTTCAGGGTCTCACTGAATAGCAAGCAACAAATCTCAAGTCTTCCAAGGGTACTCCCTAAACCCTAAACCCTAAACCCAACAAACCTGATAAGTTGCTTGTCCACTCGACCGAAGGCGCTGCGCCGGAAGTCGGCCGCGTCGGGATGCAACTTAGATGCATCGATGGAGTGAGCCTCGTGGAGTTTATTGTTTCCCCCAAACTCCTAAAGTCCTGAACTTTAACCTTCTGTTCCGTTCTATGTTGTTCGTGTGCTGATGTCAGGAAGTGGCCATGCCCTCCAGCTGTGCTTGAACTGACTCATGCTGCTCGCTATCCTTCTTGTTATTTTGATTGTTGCCATTGTGATTATGTACGTATGTATGTATGTACGTATGTACGGAGGGATGGATGTATGTATAAGATTGCCATTAGATTTGTCCGCCCCTACCTAGGTGAGAATACAGTTGAATGTGATCTTGTCTCTTTTTGAAGTACAGCCTCATCTCTAGTGTTATCATTCTACTATTCATTACTGATATCCCCCTTGTTATGACCTGACTTATTACTATCATGACGAATATTGCTGTTGTAACTTTGTATGATGATTCAATGATGATGGCGTTGTTTTGGTATCATTGCCGTTACTTTCATCATGTATAAATAGTACCATGCGTTTTAAGTCATTGTTGTTGTTCCTTATCCGGATTTCCTTGTGTCCGAGGCGTCGTTCGCACAAACGCTCTTCGGCGCGAGTTCTCCACGCCGGGGGGCAAGAAGGTGGAGAGAGCATGATGATGGTTCGGGGTTCTTGTACTAGTACATGAGATGCAACTTCAGTTGCTGAGCCCTTTTCTGAGACCAGGCCAAGTAGCTTACCTCAGACTCCGGCTTTGCCGGTGCCAAAGTCATGCGGACTACAGCGTGTTGCCGCCGCTAATGTCCAAGACTTCAGGGCAGGAACATGCTCTGTCTGCCTGCCTGTGCCATGGGGTTTCAGTCCACGTGCGTCAAGCGACACGGTTCCCGCACCACAGACAATTGCATTTGGCACGGCTTGGAAATGAGTTCAGAGCGATGTTTGCTTGAGTAACCTGAGCTCCATGCCATACTTGTGATTCAATGGAGATCGCTGTGTTCAACGGATGTTGGCTTCTGCTTTGGCGTTGCCACTAGGCCCTCCGAACGATTCTTACCATACAGCAAAGCGCGCCCGAGGCCTTAAACCCTAAACCCAGACGCGAAATCTATTGCCTGGACGCCACCGACAACCTATACACTGTATATATCCTCTGAGATAGCCGATATTCCATGCCAAATAGCCAACCAAACCCCACCCACCCTGCCTTGACCACAACCTTGGGCCCCTGGACCAGGTAGCTGTGGAGGGACTCGACTTGGCCATGCTCTTTGGACGATTGAATTTTCGGTTTTAGGCTTCAGGGCTTGAGAGTTTGAGGTCAGAAGGCACGAGATTTTCAGGGCATGTAGGTTTTCTGGGTTTTAGGTTCCAGGGCTTAGATTTCAGCGTTTTGGGGTTCAAGGCTTTAGGGTTGGAGGCTCCAGGGTTTTATCGTTGTAGGTTTTCGGGTTTAGGGGCTGTGGGTTTGGGCTTCAAGGCTTCAGGTTTCGGGTTCTGGGTTCGTGGGGTTTAGGGGCAGACTACAAAAAAGGTACTTGTCCACAATTTTGCTACGGTATTAAGTTGAAGAGAATTTCAGGGCAATTTTTGCGACCTGCACTGCGTTTTGTAGGACATTGGAGGACTTCGAGAGAGCTCGGAAGGAGGCTTACGGCTTCAGTACGCACATGAACCCGTTACAACTCTATAGCATTTTTGTAGAGGGGATCTTTCGTTACAGGATTCTTGGAGTCTTTGCTTATGGTTCAGGACTGGTCAAACTCGTCATGCAGGAGATGTGGGTTATGTGGGTTTTGAGGGTTCAGGGGGTCCCTGATATCCTAAACTCAGCAACTGAAGCGCCCAAAGAGCAGCAGTCTTCAGTCGAGACATCGGCCGTGAAGGTACGACGGGCAGATCTTGGCCCTGCTGGGTCACAATGGTGCTGGTAAGTCAACGACCATCAACATGTGCCCCTGTTGCAGTACGGGGTCCTGCTGAGATCAGAGGACTTGTGTGGCTTTGAGGGCGGAGGAAGTTCGTCTACAGCATCCGAGGGGGTGCAGATAGTGGTGGCAATGAAGGTCCGAGGACAAGAACAGATAGCGACCAGATGTTGTCGTCACAGTCACTGTTTCGCTCATCATGACCATCAGTCTTGTCAGAAGTGTTCGTGCTGTTGCTTGCACAGCTGTGACCATCGTCAAGCTCGTCATGGTCGTCAGTATGACCATGAGCACCACTAGGTTGACAGCCGATCTATCAGTGTTTGTTCATCTCAGACATGTTCAAGCCCTGCTTGGTTCCTATTGCTAGTATTGTATTGTCGGTC